>JAWQUT010000012.1:3415543-3431417 GCA_033807755.1 Ellobium chinense | reverse complement strand
GGGATAAAGTCGACACTGCAATAAAACTATAGCCTGGCTCTTTGTAAAGAGGCGGTGAAGAGGAGTGCCAGAGTTTATTACATATGGGTTCTCTCAGTGGCGTTTCGTGTCAGAGGCTTTGTAGCTCTGAAACTCCAATTGGCTTTTAACTAAAGAATGAAAGGGCTTTTGGTTACATTTAATGTCCCTTAGAACGAGGTGACGCTATAAGAGTACGCTATAAGGACGGTAATTTCTCGTCAATCCACAGCTGCCTCATGGAATAATGAACAACAACAACAACAAAAAAATAAAATTTACCTTCTCGTAGCCTGTTGCTTTGCGTGTCTATTGTTGTCTCAACTTGCTGTTGGCTTTTTGTGTGCAGTGGCTGTCCATTAATCATTGCACTAATAGGATGCATGCAAAGCTAGTCAACTGCCACAGAAGTTTGAGATTCGTTATTATGGAGACAATGTTTCGCATTGTGCTGATTATTGATTAATATCATTTCATTGCAGCCTAACTGGAAACAGGTGGTGTTTGGCATGATGGATCTTCAGCATAGACTGTAAAGAAAAGTACCACAATTTAGTCTAAAGCTCCGACTTTATATAATTCTGGGTAGTGACGATCTGGATCTAGATTTAACTTAAGCATTTAGGTTGAACCGAAAATAAAGCCTGATAAAAAACAACAACTAATTTTTTACCTTTCTACACCTTTTGGGAACCATGTGATGGACGGATCATGACCTTTGATTTTGAGTCTGAGTCTTTACGCCATAGTAAGAACAATACCTCACGAGAGCCATGTGCACCTTCTCTCATTAGGGAAGACTAGGTGTCTTTGTGGCCTTATTTTAGGCCGACTAGCCCGTCTTGTTTCTTTATAGTTTTTGGTCTATGGACACGACACACATGACAAAATGTGTGGGTATTGAAGGTATATCGGGAGACACTTTCTACCCAGACTCTCCTGTCAGGGCAGGGGCGACAAAATGAGGAGGGTGTGACATTTGACAGGGGTCATCGCCAGCCCTGGGCAGTAGCACTGCCCAGATTCATTGCTAGTTCTTAATAACTTGGACCCGTTCTATGCTCTGAGTGAAAAAAGGACAGTGACACCATCACAAAAAAAAGAATCTCACTATAGTGAAAAGAGACGGTCACATCTTTAACAAAGAAAGGGTCATATCAGAATGATAAGAGAAAATCACATCTTTACCAAGGAAAGGGTCACATCAGAATTAAAAGAGACAGTCACATCTTTACCAAAGAAAGGGTCACATCTTTACCAAAGAAAGGGTCACATCAGCGTGATTAGAGATAGCAAAGAAGTTATTATTAAATAAACAGGCCAGAGACCATCAAAGAAACATAATAGCTCTGAGTTAATATAATAAAGAATGTTTTTGGATAACGTCTTGACATGCACCGTGTTTGAAAAAAATCTTCGCCATAACTGCAGTGAACCTGCTTAGTCCACTAAATAACACAAGCAGATGTGCGTTCCTTCCTTGATGTAAGCCTCCTTCACGGGGATTCAGTTGTTGACATAATTTTTGTCACTAAGAAGGTGGAGCGCAGGAAAAAAAAATACCCCCCGAGAAGAAAGGCTAATTTCCTTGGATGGAAATGACAGGATAATTTGTCAGCTTTCAGACTCTCAGAGTATTCTGTAAGCCTCGTTCAGCGTATTTTGAACACACACACACACACACACACACACACACACACACAGGCACATACACCACAAACACACACATACACACTTATACACATAAATATATATAGAGAGAGAGAGAGACAGAGAGAAAGGGGAGGGATGGAGGGAGAGATATTAAACTGCTTCGGTGCAGTAGTTTGTTCGTAGGAATGGAAACGGTACTATTATCTTGAAAAACGAGAACAAAACTTATATACTACCGCCAAACAAGGAAAATGCCCAATTAATTGTAGTCATAATTTGTCGTAGTCATAACTCTTATCGCCTCATGAGCACCAGCTATCATTAACACCTCCTCCCCTCCCCAAGACTTTTATTTACCGCGTGGGAAATTGGTTTACAGTGTCACACAATGTCATATTATACCTCACTCATAATACAATTACATAGAGCAGTACACACCATTCATGTAAACATATAATGTTACAAATTTTAATGACGCATATAACAAAGGCATTGTTGGTCGTCTGCGGTACAGCGCCAGGATCCTCCTTTCCCTCCTCTAGCTCTAACGCCAGATATTCATTTACACCCAAGTTGAGTGGGGAAAAGGAAGTGAAGTGTCTTATCCAAGGACCCGCCCGGCCCAAGAGTCGAACACACAAAACCTTGGTGTTCTCGATCTGAGTGCGACTCACAAACCACACATTCATATTTCATGGAAACGCGGAATAAAAACAACACGAAACAAACAACATTCAAATTCCCAGAGGTGTAAGCCATTATAGGATGGCATCATTCGCCTTGGAATAACATACGAACAGAGGTATTTTAGCTGGACAGCAACCCTGCCTTTTAGAAAGCAGCCAAACGGTATGTTTTGTGTATGTGACAAAGCCCAACAACATGCTTCACACTCATCAATTATTGATATACTGGTTCATGTGAAGGCTGCGTCTTGCTTTAGATTTTGAATAAGTGCGACACTTCACTGTGCTAGTATAGAGAGCAGATTTACAGGAAAAGCATGGCAGTCGAAGGGGGAGATAACGCGGTACATTGTTTATCTCGGTAAAAAATACAATCCAGCTAGAATACTCCGCAAGATGTATTTTATGCTACGCCGACAAAATATTCGTAATTTAGGGGCGTATCTCTGGGTAGTAGTGGATAAACCAAAGGTCTACTGATTGATACTACAGGTCGGCAATTCTGACGTGTAAACACATGAATCCACCACTACCAGTACGTAATAGCAGAGTAGAGACTGCGCGTTTATAGCTCCGGATACTCTCTGAGAACAAGAGCAATACAGGCAGAAACACACCTTCCTCACACTCCANAATCCTCTTCCACCCCACTCCTCTCCATCCGCGGATGACGGCTTTTTTCGGAAGAAAAATAAAATCTAATCCTTGCCTTTCTACCGGCGAGAAATTTTGCCTTTTACCGTGAAAAGATCAAAGCGTTCAGCACAGCTGTTCCCAAAGTTTAACCCGTGAAGTCGTAAACCTTCTAAAAAAGTATAAACGCCGAGAAAATAAATCAAATCTTGATAATGAAGCTCCATTCATGACATCTGAAGCAGACAAAGTAAGAGGTTTGATGAACACTTACGGTAGCCATGTGAAGATCTTGTGTTGCAGACAAAATATAAGGATGTGTGGCCACACGTATCAGCCCTAACGACGTTATAAACAGTCATGTGAAAAACGTGAAAATTGAGGAATAAACTTTTTTTTTGTTTTTTTGACTGTATTTCATAACATTCCTCATTCTTACAAAGAATCTGTCTCTGGGACATTTTCGTGAGTACATCTTTCCGGGCAAAAAGAAACCCAGATGATTTACACCTCCACCAAATGACTTTTACTTTTTTTTCGTTAAAGATCACCGTCCTCGGCACCACCCAAAGCTTAGATTCGCATCATCTCGGGACTGAAGTATAATAGCAGGAGCTTGCACACGCAGCCCCCAACCGATTACGATTGCAACATCCCGTATATTTTGTAGTATCGACCACTGAAAGGTAAAGGGGGTAAAAAGAGGTCCTCTCTTCGGCTATTAAGTTGTCCTTCCAGACATTGTATCTCCCTTACGGCTCTCCTGTATAAACTCTCTCATCCTGATCCACAATTCCCTCCGCTGCTGTGCTATACCTTTTCCCCTTTGTCGTCTTGGGCTTTCTCGTTGTCATTCAGCGCCAGGGCAGAGACTATCACATTATATACATTATATAAGAGAGATAACGTCTTTGCACAGTCACCCCTCGAATTTTGTCTTGCAGCCAGTCAAAATGAAGCTTAAGTCGCTCTATAGACCACATTAAGTCATTGACGTCATACAAGATGTTGTGTTTTTTTTTTGTAATTTCATCAAGTGAAACATCTTTGTGCTAACATATTCTAGCCCGATTGGGTTGGAGTGGCAGAGAGTCATCACTGTGCAATGGCTAATTTTCTGGGAAAGTCACGATTAAAAACCATTTCTGCATCATCATCATATTATAATCTATCATATGAGATCGTGTAAATTAATCATATAAATCATGTAATATTATCCACAAACACACACACACACCACACACACACACACACACACACACACACACACACACACACACACACACACACACACACACACAAACACACACATATCTACACACACACTTATATACACACACAAAAACAAACAAACAAACAAGCTCAATTTCATTCCGATAACCTTACCATTCTCTCACAGAATCTGTTTTCCCTTATAGAAACTGCTGTACTTTCAATTTTTGCAAATTACAAAACTTCGGCATTTTCAGGCCACGATCACCCTCTGAGCCTGACGTCTCAAATTCTAGTCTAGCGACATATAAACCTTATTTTTTTCTGGCTGTAAGGCATTTGGTGTCGTTTGGCTTGGAGATAAAATTGTGTAAGTAGCCTGTGGAGAATCGCGAATATAATGAATAGGCCAGTACTTCAAAGCTCCGAAGATGCATAGATCACCATTAAAATCTTAAAGTGAAGATGATACCATAACAAAACAAAGTGTAAATTGCTTGTTGATAAGATTTGAACCCAAATTTGTTTTCTGGGATGGGGGAGAGAGGTGAAGCATAAGGAGGATGCGAATCTGTTATCTACAAAAATACAGACTTGTGTTTATTGTGCCTGCATAGAGAAATCTATTTTTTTAATGAAGTAGAAAAAAAGGGAATATAATTATGTTGATAATACTGAAAAGATTATAAATAGACTATTTTTTTAATGTTCCTTAGTCACTAAGAAATAACAAAACGACGCAGACGACGACATCTTCAACAACAACAACAACAACAACAACAATAACAATAACGTGCCTGCACCGAGGATCGAACACCGAACTTTTGGCTCTCAAGGGTAATGATATGACCACCAAGTTACTGAGCCGTTGGTTGATTAAGGGGAAGAGGATGGGAGAAGGTGGGGAGTGAAGGGATTCAGGAGTGTCTATGTCTAGTGGAGGAGAGTGAGGGAGACAGGAGTGTCTATGTCTGGTCCTAATCAGTCTGCTCTTGCCAGCTTTCTGCACATTGTTTTGAGACTGGGCACCAGGATTCGTTTAACTCCCAGTGACCTTACTTTCCGCGACCAGTCAGCCTCTTCCAGAAAATGAGACTTAATCTTGAGTAAAGTCCTTTCGGAAGGAGGTGCCATTTTCTTTACAGATCCACCTCTTTACTGTGTATTCACAGAACAATCCCATTTGCACAGCATCTCCCATTATATACAGCATCTTAAAAGGGGGGAGAAAACGCACGTCCAGAAGACAACCACTCACGTTCCTGCCATCCACAAGGACACGCATTCACACACATCACACAAAGACATACACAATCAAAGGCTTACAATAAAGAGCTTCACACCGGGCCAGTTTTATGAAACACGAAATATCCTCTCCTGGGGAGTAATTTTTGCGGTCAAAACTTTTACGTTTATTACTAATACTGGGGTAATAAAAATGTGAAGTAGCGTGAGATGGTATAGCCTAGATACAAGATGTGTAAACTCATTATCTTTGTTATTAATTATTACTATTATTATTGCCGTTGTTGCTTTTTTTTGTTACTGAATATTTGCTAGCACTACCATGATTAGGACCTCCATTGCTCCCTGTTCTAGTGCTGTTACCTACATGACTGCTCCTGGTACAACTACCACATCCTGCTACTACTACCACTACCACTACTACTACTACTACTACTACTACAACTTCTACTACTCGTACCACCACAACAGCAACAACAACAAACTGCCGTATCAGTAAAAGAAGTATTGGTCCATCATCTCGAAAATCAGACAGCTTCATGTGGGTGGCGTTAACTTAATCAGAAATCTGATATCCCCCAGTCAACTTTCTGACATCTGTATATTGAGACTGGCACCATTTGCGAACTAAAAGTAGGAAGCAGGAGAAAGTAAAAGCTTAGAGGTGCACTGACATAAAGGCTTGACAAGTCAGTATCTCATTTAGAAACCAAAAACGGTTCTCGACAACCGATATTGCCACAAAGTTTGCAAAATTCCCGTATTTTGAGAGCTTTATGAGGTTTCCTGGGAACAGAGAAATAATAATAGAACAAATCAGTCACCATAAACTACCTTGAAATTTTGATGACGACCTGAACAAGGCATCAAGAAGCGTCGAAAAGTCCCACCGAATATTATCAAGGCCAGTCCTACTCCAGTTCATTATGACGTCTAACAGCATTAGGCTCAGATCGTCGACCCCAGTTGTTAAATTTTGGGGTTACTTAAGACACACTCGTGCTAATCAGGGGATCAGATTACCGACACATTATTATATATAACCAAGACCAAATAAGAAGAGCACAGCCAAGAAGGTACTGAGCCGCTCATAGGTTCCATCTAAAAAATTATTTTATAAGATAATTCTTATAAAATGCCTCTTCAGTTACAATTATTTCTAAAAATTCTCTGACTTAACATCAGTTTGTATCGCTTTATATTTAAAGAATAAATTAACCTTCTTAAAGACAACCAAAACTAATTGCTGTAAAGTCAACGCTTTCCATAGATTTTTCGGTAACTGAGGCGGCATTCTGATGGAATTGCTCCTTATTATATGTCACGGTCTATGCCAGAAGCAATGATTAGACTACAGATCTGATTTTCAACAGTTTCATATAAAATTCAGAATTCCTCGGCTACTTGACATCTTTGAGGTAATAGGTGATCTGAAGTCCATAAAACAGATAGTGTTTTAAAGTATAGGAGATAGAGTTCCAACTACACTCAGTTACCTCCCTGCATCTCTTCAGTCGGCAGCGTTACGTGATTATTCTGCCCTTGTTTTTGTACCAGTTCACGTCTATTATATCAGGAGAGGACTAGATAACGTGCAAGGCGGGCTTTGATCAGAGAACTTCAGGTACCGTAAACATAACGAGAGTTAGAGTGATTCAAAAATGTACCCGTACCTGAAAGATCTGTGGCCAGTCAATGGAAATGAATGGTTCACACTGTAGCAATCGAATAGGCCTAAGATGTCTTTTGATTGTAAACTTCTTCCGGAAGATATTTGCTAATGAAGCCGGATGTATAACAGCCGTGAAATGCCAGTGTTGCGAGCAGCAGTGATCATATTCCTCTATATTCAGCTTATTTAATGTGACAGTGTCAAAGAAGTTATGTCTTTACATTCTCTTACATTAAAAGCCAACTGATCTATCACCTCTGTGCAAAACATCATTACCTTGCCTTTACACAGTGTTTAGATAACGTCGTTTTGCTTCAGGTGGAGAGTAGTATATCGCCGTTCAGAGGACATGCTTCATTATTAATTATTTCCAGATGGGTGGGTACTTAAGCATCTCAAGCTGGACAACTGTCTTTCGTCACGGGAACCTGTGGTCTGGAACCTGACCTGTGAGCGACAACCAAACATTAATATTTCTCGAATTTCGCAGTTCATATCCGGTCTTATCTTCTAGATACGTTCAAACCTAGGACTAAAACATCTTATAGAACATAAGAAAAGAATCAAACACGATATCTGAGACTCTTGGTTACATATCGCAGCATCGTATTCGTATGTTGAAGCAGAAGTGCCTTAAGGCTGCGGGAGCCGAAGTGTAAAAGCCTCTTTGATCCATTTAATAAAAATTTCTCCTCGAATCGTAGGAACGCAATGGCCAAGGCCAGCTGCAGGTCTGGTGTCACCATTGTGCTCAAATTATACACTGTTTACAGTGGGGGTCCTTCATTTAGATTTTTCACAATTTTAATTTAGATGAAAAGGGGTTAAATAATATATGGCCTTCTTTTGCAGACTACAGGCGCGTACAAATCGAATTCGCCGGAGCCATTGGGAAACATTACCTGCAACAATTATTTTTTTTACGAAATTTATGACTTGATTTCACCACTTTTACGGTGTCGTTTCATGTTATACGATTATGTCTACACAGTCTGTCCTGTTAAAGGACAGATTTTATACTCTGCTATTATTGACTCTGATAGTCCAATTTCTTTTTTGACCACTTAGGCCCCTACAATCTTAAACATCACCAAGAAGGTAGGTGAGAGTCCGGGCCAGTGTTTAATTTGAAAACGATCACCTACTAGCTGGGGTCTTCACAGAAGCTCCATCACGACTTTACTGCGTGAGCTCCTTGCACTTTCGGCATCATCAACATCCGTCCTCCTTCTTCTCGTAAGAGCGTATCCCGTTTCTGTTTCCTTCATGTGTCCTTCGTACCCTACCGGGATTAGTAGTCTTAGTCTAATTCTCTTGCCCCTGATCAACGACAGGGGTTCACAAATAAATCATGACGACAGACAGTTTTAGGCCACAGATTCTGTCTTGCAACCAGTCCAAATCAGACTTAAGTCGTTTTTTTTTTGCTAAATCAAGTTATTCGTATGACATTTCAAATAAATATGAAAGCTAATTGTGTGTACTTTTAGGCGGTGAGAAGGTTTTGACCTAGTTTTATTCGCGACAGAATTATTGAAGTGGCTGGGGATCATTAATTCTAAGGAAATCGTTATTAAAGAAATATCTTAAGTAAACAATGATGTAATACATATCACAAAACTTCATATTTATTCACATATGCTGACCAATTGAAATGACTCTCTATGTGTTTTTGGAAATTACTTTACTGTCGATTTCCACTACAAGCAATAACAAAAAAAAAATTCTGGATGATCCTCTTCACCTTCGGAACCCGATATAACAGGTCTTAGCTTAGCGACATAAGCTTAATTTTGACTAGCTGCGAGATATCTAGAACACCAGGGAAAGGTCGCACAGTCTCCCAGTGACAACATGTGGGCCAGTTCATTTATGGCTGTCCCAAGCGGGAGATTAGATGGCTGGAGGAAATTAAGGTTTACTACTAAAATACAATGTAGCCTACTTGATGTAAGTGCGATGGAAATTGGAATCTTCCGCATCAGAACACTTTTCAGAGTGCTCTAATAAATGGAGAGCTTTTATTTTCAAGTTCGGAACTTGTACGAATCTTTACAGCAAAAATAGGTATGTGCATATGATATTTCCTGTTGCTTGGGACTTTCGTTGTATCATACTTTTGATACTCAGCAGTTTCGATTTCTGTATCAAGTCTCAAGCTCTGGAGTTTCGACATGATTTCGATACTTTCGATGTAACCGGCAATAGTATGTCTGACCTTGTTGCGATAAGTGTCGTAATTATAGAAAAACATCAATAAAATTGTACCAAAAGGGATCGAAATGTCTACCTCAAGTGAGTACGAGAATAAACAAGATGAGTATCGCGATAATGAAAGAGTCCGGTATCGCACCATACTACTCCTCCGCCCAAAAAAAGAGGAAAGAACCTTAGAAAACTTGGCGATTACACATTGCAAAGACAAATACTTTCAAGATATAGTGAAGACAAATAAAAGATCAGCAAGCAGCTTTTGTCATGTGCGGAAGATGTATTTTTCCGTCATTGGAAGACATTAACAATTTTATCTCCTTTTTACTTTTGCGTAATGATCTTCACGGTACACAACTATACTGATGTTCCTCTGTGCAAACAGGAATACCGTAAATGAGCAGCCCGGCCTATTCTGTTACAGACACGCGTGAATGAGACCTGTGTCATCCAAGGAAAGCCAGTGTTCAATGGCAGCAATCGATAAAATTCCTCAACTAGTAGTGCTGATCCCTGTTCTGAATTGAATTGTCTCACGGAAGTGTGTGTTCTTACTTTCTCGTTTATATGCGCACTTGGTATGCAGGGTATATTGATTATACCGAATCTGATAATTAAATGAAACAGGAACCATGTTAATATATGGGACGAGCGCATGCTACACAAAATACAGAAAAGAATATAAGACATCCACACATATAAGTCATGATATGCTGCATCCATGTATCGGCTGCAGGACTATTATCAGTGGTGTGAAAATTCCATTCGCCTTGCACTTCTGTATTCTCGTGCATTTCGTCTTCATCAATTTTTTTTTCGGTTTTTCCTAATACAATGAAGATGTTGACAGATCATTGCAAAAAAAAAATTCTGGCATCAATTGAAGTTCTTTTTCACTGCCCTCTAAATAATATTTCATCTCTTCGGATGATAATTAGGATAATAACAATCGACTAGCCACGCAAAACGCTTCATCAAACGCGACAAAAATAAACGCAAACACGCGTGCTTACGGCTATCCAAACACTCCAATAAAACATTGAGTCCTCACGCTACAAGTTTTAAACCGCACGAAGTGGCCGCGCTTGGAGTCGCAGTACCAACTCGAGATCGGCCAGCAGGACCGGAAAATTAGATCCAGCCTTTCCCTAATTGGGGCTATCTTCAAGTCAGGCCGGACTATTCAATTATGCCTGGTCTGCCTCAGTTATTTCCTGTCCCGGCTCTAGCGGTAATCAGACTGGCCGGTCTGGGAACATGATTTTGACAGGGTGATCGGATAGGTCCTCATCTCAAGAAAACACACACAAGACAAATGTCTTAGAGCCAAACAAAATGAGGTTAAAGTAACCTTTTTGGGGACTAAATCAAGCCACTGGTATGCTTTGAAAGCTTAATGTTTATACTTTCATTAGCTGGTGAAAAAGAAAACTGACCCAACATTATTCGGCCTGAGATTTAGTCGTTTGAAAGAGCAAAGAAGAAGGAGCGTGGGAGGTAAGGAAGGAATGTCCAAGTAACTGAAAGATATTCTGGAAGGTCTGAGATAGAAGAAAAGCTTTTCACCAGAAGTAATGTGATATGCCCAAGAAAAACTTAGATTTAGCCATACTTACTAGATTAATTATTTGCCCGTAAAATCAGTTCAAACTGAACAGAAATGATATTGTTCTCAATTCCCATACCAAAAAACAACAGAATTCGCTACTGGAAGGCCCCCAGTCACCTTCAGAGCCTTATATCTTAGCTCCAACAACATTGACCTTATTTTTACTAAATGTACAAAACAGTAGGACTCGTTAACTCGAATTCCTGGGTATCATCAGGGGTACATTCTGGTTGGGAAATGATGGACCCTGGCTTAGAGTATGACGAGTCTGCTGATTGTTCGAGTACATGAGGTCCGCACGGATAAGATCCTACTGTATTATAAAAACAGATGGAGGAGAGCCAGAAAGTGTGTATGTGTGTGTGTGTGTGTGTGTGTGTGTGTGTGTGTGTGTGTGTGTGTGTGTGTGTGTGTGTGTGTGTGTGTGTGTGTGTGTGAGAGAGAGAGGGAGGGAGATACAGAAAGAGAGAGGGAGGGAGGGAGAGAGACAGACAGACAGACAGACAGAAAGACAGACAGACACAGGCAAACAGAGGAGAGGGAGGCTATCGAAATAATGCATATCCCCCGATCACTTGGCCCTTTTGATGCTTGGGCATTTCTAAAAAATAATCTCTTCCATATCATTTGCTATGAACACACCTTACACGTATATATAGACGTTTAGATATACCCAAAAAGAGGCATTCTGGTGCTGTATCCGACGTAGCCAAGCATACGCCTTACTTTCTACATAATGAGCAACTCCTACGCACAGACTAATGAGCTCATAGTAGCCTAATTTATTGACATCAGG
Organism: Ellobium chinense; assembly: GCA_033807755.1. Lineage (NCBI taxonomy): Eukaryota > Metazoa > Mollusca > Gastropoda > Ellobiida > Ellobiidae > Ellobium > Ellobium chinense. Next base: position 3,419,682 of record JAWQUT010000012.1, on the reverse strand, counting down.
TTTTGAAAAACAAGGCGTGCGAAGAGGTTAATGGCATCTCAAGAAGACCCGCGTTAAAATTATTTACGACGATGCTTTTAAGTTGGCTATTTTCAGCAGAGTCTTGAAAAAAAACAACAACACGACAATGTCTCTAGTTAGTCATCAATAAACATGTTATCGGCCGTACGAGTGGTCATGAGCATGCGCTAGTAATTATTTTAACCTTTACATTAGTTTTCTCCACTGGGTGATCTTTACCAGCTGGTGGATGTCCCTGATGTTGCCAATGCTGCTCGTATTGCCATTGCTCCCCCCCCCCCNCTCCCCCCCCCCCTCTAGTTTTTGCTGGTCTATCATGCTGTTTATTTTGCCGTTAAGTGAGTGAGTGTTTGGTCAGTGTTTAGGCAAAATTAAAGGGATAGCAAAGGGATAAAATTACGGCGAAATAGCGCACAGTGATTTATTGTTCATGCTTTTACCGTCTCATTCTGAAAATAGTGGTGGTGGCAATTACACTGGTGAATACGTCCTAAGCTTCCCACGCTTTATGTTCTTTAATATTTTATCTACAACCCATTTGTCGCTGTTGATGCCAGTGTTTTCAAGTTGTTGGTTTCTTGGTTTCTGCATTGTACACGCTATTTCTGTTTTCGTTGAGATAGATTAGTAACGGGCGTATCGTTTCTGAGTATCGATAATTTTGATTCTTAGGATTTTCGGTTCAGTATAGGAAGAATCGGAAGTATCGGAGTGACGGAAATATCCAAAGTATCGAAAGTATCGGAATTCTTCAAAGTATCGAAAGTACTGAAATGCCCACCAGGCACTAAAGTTCAGAATCGAAATGAAATCGATACTTTCCATAATAATTATTAGAGCCTGAAGGTTGAGTGTAGGGATACTTAAAAATTCAGTTATCAGCTCGCCATTAATAGCCATGATACTAAAGGGCGGAGATGGAACTACAAGCCTTGTTTCCAAGACTGTCCTCACAGCCTATGTATAATATGAGCGCACCCTGCTATTATAGCTGTTCATGTTGTTATGTAATGGTCTTTGTTTGGGTGTTTGTCCTTGTTGCCGGAGAGATAAATGCAGTGAAGGTGGTTAGAAAATTATAACCCTGTCCTTGAGATGTTATGTGAAACCATCGTATTTTTCATCGCGTGCTTACTTTGTTGTTGTCGTTTCTGTTGCTGTTGTTGTTGTTGTTGTTGTTGTTGTTTTTGTCGTTGTTGTTGACGTTCACTCTGCTGCTGCCGCTGCCGACAATCTTAACAGTTTACAAACATGTTTCCCAATTCAATGAGCGGGTCGTAGAATGAGGTAAACCCCCCCNNCCCCCCCCAGAAATCATTTAAAAAACAACAACAACCCAACGGATTAGACTCACATTACCACTTTAACTTTTAGTTCGTTCTTAGTGTTGTCCTGTTCAAACTTAGTCACATCTCCTTTTTTCCACTATCCCATTTCCCTCATCTCCACCCTCTCAACATCGTCCTGTGGGCTGTTCTCATTACCATTCTGTCTGTCTCATTACTGCTACGCTTCAAGTGATCAGACATTACGGAACTTTCCAGCAGTATGCCGCGTCAGTCACACTAATTTCTGAAAATCCCGGACTTTCCAGCAAGCAGTGTCGGTTTATATTTAAAGTGTAAATCAACTCCTGTTAGGAACAACTAAAACTAATTGCTGTCTGGTCAAAGCTTTTCAGAACTCAGCGAAACTGACGTGACATTTTGCTGGAATTGTCCCGATGAGAACACCAGCTAAGGACGAAAGGTTAGAGAAGGTAGGGATTTAAAGCTGAATGGCAGATAATACGCACACTCGAATGATGAAAATAAAACGGTAAAGCAACTATTGAGAAATAGACTACATACAAGTGACAACTTGAGAGAAAACTCCTAACATTGTCAGCAATGCTCTAACCGGTCATAAACCGAGAGAAAACAGCATATTATCACTTGCCTAATATTATGAAATTTGCGTGCCCCTGTTTTGTTTTTTTGTTGTTTGTCGTTGTTGCCGGATAGATAATTGCAGTGACGGTGGCTAGAAAATCATAACCCTATTCCTGAGACATTAAAATTTGAAACCATCGTATCTTTCATTGCGTGCTTACTTTATTGTTGTTGTTGTTGTGGTGGTGGTGGTGAACACTGCTTTAGGCGTTTCACCCCGTGTTAGTGAAGTTGTTGGTTTTATTGTTGCGGATGCTGCAAGGTAGTGATTGTGGTGGATGTAGCGACGAGACTGATGGTGTATCAATGCTATATTATTATTTTCTTGAAAACATCGCTTTGCCTCCTTCCCTCAATAACTCGCATTCACAAAAATCGTCAAATCAAGAACGTACTAGTCTAGTCAGTGGAAATATAAGGAAGCAATTGTGATTAAAGATCTGAAAGGACGTATTTTGAACTTTTGATATATCGTTGTCCTTGAAAGATTAATGTAGTTCAGAACCAGTAGAAATATAATACCTCGAATATACGGGGACTCGCCACGGATTCATCTCTTCAGGTCACGCTAACCTTTGTCAGAACGTGAGTACTTTGTTTATTTCTACACACACACAAAAAGACGTCATTTGCTTTGTCATGTGAGAAGGGTAAGAAACATTAACTGAGATGCGATAAATTTATGAGAGAGAGAAAACGTCCCCACTTCATGGTATGCAAGTTTTGTTTGCCTACTTTATTTTTATAACATCTTTCAGCAGACAACATCCTTTATTTTAGGGCTCAAAGAGATACGCTTGTATTATGATCATGTACTCTGCGAAACAGGAACAGGCTGCGGGCAGTGACATGGAATACAATAATACTCCAGTCTTTGTGGATCACAGTTTCCGACTGGTTGTTCATTTTTCTATGATAACAATAATCCATAATTTATATATATTTATTAAGAATAACATAATACAAAATGACACAAAATAACCCCCTTCTCTTTGCCTGGGAAACTTGAGATATAGTTTTGTTTTTATTCCTTCTTCTCATTTTACGGCTATGGATGTCGTTACCGTAGCTCAAACCTTCCGGCTGATTTACTGACATCCCTGATATAACGGAACAGTAGAGACCCGGAACACAAGACACGAGCATTGTAGCCTGAAAGGTTAATAATAGTTCAGAGCCTGTAGAAATATAGCGCCTCGAATATTACGGGACTCGTCTGTTCTCGGTCATTTTGACCCTCGTCATAGGTCAGAACGTGAGTACTTTCTTTATTCAGCGCAAGAGCAAAACAAGAATCTAAACGTAGAGATATTAATAGCAAAGGCGTCGATACTGCCTATGACTCTAAGAGTGTAAGCTAGCTCCGCTCGAGGGTTGAACGCCATCTTTGCGCAAAGGCGAGAGAAGGGAGCAGAGAGGAAAAGTGCATTATAAATATCTTTGCTACGAGATATCTGGAATAACAATTTTTTTTGTCTAGTCAGTCAATAGCACTCTCATGATATGTCTTTTTATCCCTATATTATGAGCACTTTCTCTCTCTCTCTCTCTCTCTTTCTTTCTCTCTCTCTCTCTCCTATTCTCTCGTTCCCCTACCAAAATGTCGCTCTAACGAGCACACGAAAAGTCACATGACACTAACTTCAGTGATTGAATACCTCCATGGATCTAACAGCTGAGGCTGTGAAGCTGGGTGGCTGTGCAGTTTTAGAGTGGAGTTCACAATCTGAAGACTCTCAAGTTTAAAGCTTGTGAGTTCAGCTCCCAGTCAGACGATTTGCGCTGTCGTGTCCTTTGGAATGACACTTGACTTCCCTATCCTCACTCTACTCAGATGTCAGTGAGTGACAGGCTTTAGAACGGGTGAGGGGGACTAGGGCACTGCACCGCGGCGACTGGCAATGTTTTTGTTATGGATTTCATATGTATTATTGTGTATTAATATGCATAATGTATATTGTTTTAAATTCATGTTTATTATGAAAGAGATGAATAACACTACGAGGTAAATAAATATCCTGTTTTCCACTTTCCATTTTCATTATCTGTCTCAGATCAGCCCCGTTAAGCTCGAGTTGATTCTTCTTAATTTTGTGCATTTATTCTCTAGTTGATGGAGGTAGCGGCTGAAATCCAGAGTTAGATCTTTCACCACCATACCAGGTTACCCCTACTCCTCCTCCCCCC
>JAWQUT010000012.1:3376049-3398092 GCA_033807755.1 Ellobium chinense | reverse complement strand
CCCCCCCCCCCCCAGTAACTTTTATAACCCAAGGACATGATAATCAATACTTCGGTAGTAAGCGATCCTTGTTCTGTCACAGATCATTAACGCGGACGGTTGCACTGGCTAACCGAAGTTTCATAAGCCGCTGTGATATTATTCATTTCAGAAGGGTCTGGACAAGTATGACAAACACGTAATAAGCTTGAGGAAGGCCTATGACAGAATTCGCAGTTCCCTAGTGCTGGACGATATTCTGATTTTTTTGTTTGGTAACCACGATTACTGATTGTTCCAGCTACAGGTAATTGAGTAATAATCGAGTATTTGCGACGATTACGTGCCGGCATGCTCAGTTTTCCATCACGACTCTTCTTTTTAGGAGGAGGGGGGAGGTTNNNNGGGGGGGGGGAGTAATTGGTAAGGAGAGCTGACCCTAGATGTTAAGGTGGTAGCACCTGAAGAGAAAAGCCCAGGTTCTAGAAGCTTGTTTTTTTTCTTGCCTTTATCACATCTACGCTCAGGTGTGCGGTACTGGGGCAGTAACGGAGAAATAAAAACGTAATTAGTTACCAAAATGTTTGTAATGGTATATCGTGGTAATCAATTACTTTTACTCCATTACGCCCAGCACTACTGATTACGGGTTATCTGACTTGGCGATTGACAGGCCTTGATGAAGGAATGCTCATCGAGTTGCTAGGACATTCTGCCCGTGCGTTGTCCTCTGTTTTTCATCTAGAGGTTATGCAAGGCTTCTCATTAGCTTTGTCATTTGTCATTCCTATTTTTAAAGAGGGAACAATAAGGAAAGGACAACATCAATGCAATTGATTAATGTATTCCCAGAGTGCCTATGACCTCCGGTGAGTTTGCGAAAGGGGAAAAGTGTTTGCTAATGCACTCGACTAAGAATATTTATACGTCTCTCTCTATCTCTCTCTTTCTTTCTTTCTTACTCTCTCTCTCTCTCTCTCGCTCTCTTTGCAGACATGGATGCACAGCAATAAAGAATCCAGAGCACAATGAAATAGTGGGTCTGCCGAGTATTTGCAGGGAGTTGGCAAATGTGCAAGCATGCAACTGCGGCAATACGAATACAATATTAAATAGTCTTAGATTTCAAGATTTTAGATGGAAGTAAGGTGACCGCTACCACCTTTTTTGTCAGGTTCCCACCATTATAAAATGATGTAAGAAATAAACATCATATCAAGCTGTATCTGGAGCCATTTGGCCATTCTCTATAGGCTTGTAGCGGCTATTCAAACAAAGCAGGGCTAAGAAAGTGGCTTCTGTATAGATCTACATGCATTGTTCTGTTCTAATGTGCCATACGGCAGTTCCATGCCCGATAACAAAGAACATTTGGGAACCAGAATGCCCAGATCTTGTGTTTTCATCTCTCTACCCCATAAAGCCATCCACATGTCTATGTCGATCTCTTTTAAGAAAGAATGTAACATGGTTGCTGTATGTAGGTTCGTCTGAAGCTCTATTCCTCCTGTATGTTGTGAATTTGATAAACAGCTCATTAAGAAGCTGTGAAGGGAATGTGAACCCGTTAACACTAATTTATGTTCGATGTCACGCTGAGACGAGCAGATTGTATTTCTAAGATCACAAAGATGATCTCAAAACGTCCAGAAAATGTATTTAGCTCTTCATCTTCAAAACAGAAAACCGCAGTCTCTGAATGGATCGGCGCATGTATGAGGTAGATGTGTAAGGAATACTTTCTCTCCTTCCTCTCCTCCCTCCATCCCCACCTCCTTGAGAAAAAAAGCGTCCCTACTAATGCTGTGTGAAGGTTGTTGTACAAGAGAAAGAATAGTATCAGATTTCCGAGACGATTTCCCCTCCCCCACCTTCCCATTCTTCCCATCCTCCTCCGCCTTCACTTGCCAGCACCCTCAGCGCTATCCTCAGGCGCAGTCTGTAGTTGGCTGGACAGAGTTCTAGACTAATGAAGATCTTCCTGTGGGGCGATGAAGACGTGCCGGGATCTGTGGCCAGCTTCCTGTGCGGACTTGAGGTAAATGGCTGATTAGGGGAGGGTCGACGGCTCGGGCAAGGCTTGATTTCTCAGCTTAATCACTTTCCAACGATGACAGGCTAGAGATGTGAGTGACCCCAAGTAAATTTGGGATCTCTAACATCCTATCATAGCAATTTGTCGCATTAATCTTGGCAACGGAGCACCATCAAAGATCGGTGGGAGGCGAGGAAAGAGAGGACAGGATTATGCCCTGTGAAAAGGAGATAAGCTGGGAGGCTGTGGTGGACATTAACAAACAAAAAAAAAAGCGACTCTGAGTACCCAATACTTTTATAGCTATCGAGGTGCGAGTGTTCTTAAGACAAAGTTTCGATCTCTTTAAAAGAAGGATAAAAGTCCAGAGGGCATACCGGCGGGCAGAAAGGTAGGTAGATAAGCGCCCAGTCAGCAAAATATCAGACAGACAGACAGACAGACAGACAGACAGACAGACAGACAGACAGCAGACAGACAGACAGACAGACAGACAGACAGACAGACAGACAGACAGACAGACAGGAAATAAGGGAAGTCCATTTGAATTGTGGAAATAGCCAGGGGAGAACAAATTTTCGTGACCGTGTTGTAAGTCGTGACTTTTATCATTCGAGACAAGACACAGAATGTCATTAGTCTGAACGTTCGGTCTAATCAACAGACTTCAGTCTAATCTAATTTTAAAAAATAATAAAATCATTCAATCCACTGATGGCTATAACTCGGCTATTTGTGCGCCGATGACTTGTAATTTCTTGGGCAGTTTGCTTTCGCATTTGCAGATGTACTTTTTGTAGTTTTGAGGGTTTGGAAAGACCTCTCTGATTTATTTCGCCAATTTCGCGAACATCTTATATTATACATACAGATGCTATATCTTACCGCACATGCAGCTACAGAACTTTTCATCACGTGCCCCATTTCTATTACAGATTCATTCGGTATAATTGACTCGAGGCAGGTGGACAGCGCCCTATAGAATAAAGCCAGCAGTGAGCTAGGTTGCCAAGGGTGAAGTATTGGTGAGGGTGGATGGATGAAGAGCACGCATCCTGATGGTGAGCATCTCGGATGCTGCTTATTCACCCTCAAGTCTTAGGACCCTGATAACAAGGAGCCCGACCCTGATAACACGGAGTCCACCCTTCTGTCCGAGGTAGAATCCTTGACTTCGCCATAACCTGTAATTTACAGGATGGACAGGTCAAGCCTTTCTTCAACAATTCTTTTTTTCCCCATTAATAACGTTGTATTGATCCGAATTAAATTGAAATGTCAACATTCAGGCCAAAGAGCTCTCCACTCTCCAGACACCACGTGTCATGGAAGTAGCCTTGTTTCCTGTTTCGAAAGGGTTCCGTTTTTATGTTCATTGTGTCGAGTAGGGCTGTAAGTAGCCTACCTCCTTTTCAAGCCCTGCGTTCCCTCCTCCTGCAAGCATTTTGGAATCCAGCCCACCCCAACCCCTCCCCAAAGAGAAAAGGCAAAAAAAAGAAATGAGGCCCTTTCTAGCCTTAGCTCAGTCCTGACAGGCCTTTAAGCCTCGCCTATACCTACGCCTACTCTGACGGATGCAGATTTGGTAAATGGCACCATTCTGACTGAGAATATAGCAGAGGAAGGAATGGCTGAGAATGGAAATAGCTCATCTTGTTACGAAAGTTTTCTGATCTCATTTAATTTCATATACCGTCGGTCCTGTTGGAAAGTAGCTTAATTTTCCAGCATCATGGACATGTTTAACTCATCCTTCCTTCTCACTGTAGCCATAAGCCTATAATGAGGTCGCTTGGCAGTTTTGGACATACCTCTATAAATACTGACGACACTGTCACGATTGTTGGCAAACAGTACGTGCCAGTCAATATCCTATAGCCTGAGCAAATCCTCCCAGCAGTTCTGCACAAACATGCTGGACTTGTTGTTTTTGACGCTCACGATGGGACGTCTCTCAGTCAAATACGTTGGAATTCATTCATTCATTCATTCATTCATTCATTCATTCATTCATTCATTCATTCATTGATTCATTCATTCATTCATTCATTCATTCATTCATTCATTCATTCATTCATTCATTCATATTCAATTTTGCTTGATGATGCTTTGCTAGTTATTTGTAGATCGACATTACTACCGCACAATATTTTTACTTCCAATGAGTACTTTCTGGACCTGTATGTAGATCACATCTGCCCATGTGCCAGCGAATCTCCAGCATTGACACGTATACCCTTTGAAGTGAAACTCCCTGAGCTCAACAGGTAAACAATCCTTATTGTCATTGTGGTATGATTATAATTACACAGTAATTTATGCAGACCCTGGTCTCTATGTGATCTATAAACCTACCTTTGAACCCAGGAGCAAAAGACTGAAGGGACAGCTTATAGTCATGCTTATTTAGATAACAACAATAATGATGATGATAATAACAATAATAATAAAAGAGTAATGAGGTTTTTATCCGGGCCAGTATCAGCTCACGCATCTTCACATTATCATTATTTTCCGACAGGCCAAATCAATCATAACATTTCCCACTCGCTGCCATTTACAGGCGCTGCTCGCAAGCGCTCTGACAATATTTCTCACTGCCTTTATCCCGGTATTCAGTTTACAGTCAAGTGGACTGAGGAAAATGTGAATGAATTAATGTTTTCCAAAGGCACCCACATCATGACCCATGATCATATCAGAAACATGAACCCACCAGCTTCGGATCCTGAGTCCAACACCGTAGTAAATCGACCACGCTGTTACTTATCCTATAGAATACCAGATATTATGAGAGCAGGGGGGAGGAGAGTGTCAGTTCGTGATTACTTTTTCTCGTTATGTCAGCCTTCCTCCTGAACATGCTCATTCTGTCCGAGTGTATTGCAATATGTAGAGCACTTTGAGTTTTAGCAAAGAACTTGCCATTGTGTCAAGAAGGTTAGGCCGAAACGCCGATAATAGTAAAAAGTGAATGTGCGACACCATTGTAATCGGGCTTCCTTGTGTGGGAAATCCCGATGTTAATCTTATATTACAAGAAAAAAAAAATTGTCGTGAAATTTGTCGGAGCTTTTTCTAGGCTATTTGTGCAGCAACTAAATAAAAAGTTTGCAAACACCTTCCTTTAAGTCTGAAGGTGTTTCTTTTGGTAATTTCTCACCTTAAACTGTAACTAAGTATTATTTCGATAATTAGGTAAAGTTCCTTTGTTTCGTGATTGCTGTCCCAGTTCGATATTTTTAATTATCTATACGTCACCGTTTTTACTGTTTGCCATGAAATGTTTACTTCCGGTGCCCGAAGTTTAAACCGAGCATTGACGACATTCGTATCAGGTACCGGATCGAGATATTAATTTTAGTGATAAAAACGCTACAGAAGCAACCAGTTTGGGTGTGGGTTTAAAATATAGCAATAACAAAAGATTTTTTAAAAGGTCTTGTTTGATGCATGGTCGTGCAGGCGTCTATGTCATTGACAAGGCAGAAGATTAATGAACGCTGCTGCTCCAGAATGAGGAACACACAAGACAAGACAGATATTGATATACTGAAAGAAGTGGCACCGGCCTTGGGAGAAAAGGAACGACAGTTGATTCATCATCCAGCAAGGCCAAGAGATTGGTGTGGACAGAGGATCGGGCAGGATGTATTGTATATGTATGGTTTTGCGCGACAGCATTCTGAAAGACCAAAGAGAAACAAATGTCTGATACCACCCAAACCACGATGGCAATAGCAGTGATTTCACAGCGGATAGATATAGAAAAAACACACGGATTCGTAAAACTTGTTTTCGAGCCCAAAATACGTTCAAGTGGCACTCCACTTACCAGCATTGCACCAGAACACCTTGGCCTGTTCTTGTAAAGAACGACGGTTCTGTCTATATCCATACATGCGTGCTCGAGAATTTCGTGAAGGCAAAGTGAAAATGCTTGTTACGCATCTCTTCTGTGTGAATACGGTGATTGTCATGCTGTAATAGGCACATATGATCTCATTAACTCCATAAATCGATACCATAATCGATAACAGTTGTGAATGGAGCGTGGAGCCGGTCCCACTGCTAATGACAATTAGGCGATAATTTCTTAGCTTAGTAATCCATAACATAATGTTCTCCGAGTACTGTCTACCTAGATCTAATATTGCATGTTTTTGTAGCGTTTTTTTTGTCGCAAGGCGTAAAACTGTAGTGACGCTCATATCGCTGACCCCTTGTGCTATCTGGTGTATCTGCTCCGGAAATGAAAAATTTCCTGTTCGAATTCTCTGTACAAAATAATTACCTAGGCATGTTTGGCTAACAAAAACAAGAGATATCAACCACATCGACACTGACAGTAGTTTTGTGGCCGACATATTGTAGTTTAAAATAATGAAAATACAAAGAGTGAATTCCAACCAGTGACGACCTAATAGCAAGAAAGTAAAAGAGTTTCGGCGGACATCGACGAGTTTATACCCCTAGCTGCTGGACTTTTTCTGTGTAATGATCACATAATGTCCCTCCCTTCCCCTTCCCCCCCCCCCTCTTCTCGACAGTTTTATCTGCATGATGCGAGTTAGCTTTTCTCGGGATGCTATTCTTTGCTTCAAAACTGGAGACTGAGTGACTCACCGTGATTGTCAGCTGGATCTGTTGGAGTTTAAAGAAAATTAACAACTTAACTTGAGTAGAGGGTTATCAAAATACTGCCTGGCCTCATTAACCAAGTCCCATCACTGGCAGTCAGAGAATTATCCTGCAACGAAGAGCATGACGCAGCTAAACAGCAGGAGAAATGTCACCTTGACTTAAAAAACAACAGAGACAAACAGTGAGCTGTGGGTAACAATAACAATAATTATATGTTTATTCAGCTCAGACAACAACTTGTTGTAAAAGAGCAAACAATAACAATGTTCTTAACAATCTTTTCATACCCTATCCCCCCGCCCTCCCTCTCTCTCTCTCTCTCTCTTTTTATCTCTCTCTCTCTTTATCTCTCTCTCTCTCTACCCCTCCCTCCCTCCTTTCCCCCTCTCTCTCTCTCTCTCTCTCTCTCTCTCTCTCTCTCTCTCTCTCTCTCTCTCATGGGACTCTACCAACTCGATACTGATGCAACCTTTTGCTTACTTACTAACAACCAAACAGAGCTGTAAGACCGGAAATGTATGCCATTGACATACCTGGATCAATTCATCATAGTTCCTTTCCTCCCCAAACAGTTCTGACGAGATTCCCCTTTTCAGTTATTACATAGACTGGACTAGACATTACATCACAACTTGAACTGAGCAATGCAAAATCGTCCAGTTATTGGACGAGAAGGTCCTTGCCCCTTGCCATCCTGCTGTGTTATAGTTACGCGATGCTCAGTTAATAAAAGTTGCCTGGCAGTTGTGTAGGATTGCCAGACTTAGCTCTTTTGGAGGCAAATACTAGATTTTTGGGCTTCTTTTTAAAAGCTCTTGGCTCCCAAATAACTGACTAGCATTTTTTGGGGGGGCTCAAACAGACTTTAGATCAAAATTGAGTAATTGTCCAGAAAAGAATACTTAAACTTCTCATATTGATGGTATTTCAAGTCATCTGGCTTCTGCCACAGTTCGATGAACACGAATAAGAGAACGATCGTTTTTTCCATGTAACAATCATTACTCATTATGTTGCTTTAATGAATGTAGAAAGGTTTATGACACTTCTAAGACTCAGTTCATAGTGAAATTTCTTGTCATACCTGAAATCTTGACGCCAGTGGGTCCTTTCCAGACATGGTTTGGCTTTTTATTGCCATTTTTTACCTGTACTATTTGGCTTCGGTTCGAAAAAAGTCTGGCAACCTTGACACTGTAGTAGGCAAAAAATGCACTACGTCCGTGTCTTAAAATAGTCTAGTTTGCAGCCTACTTGGTATCTCTTATTACAACATCTTTCTGCCTTTCTCCTCTTTTCCTTCTATCTCTCCCTCCCTCTCTATCTCTCTCTTTCTCTCTTTCTCTCTTTACTCTCCTGACCTTGCTCCTCCTCTCACCACTCTCTCCCCACCCCCACCTTCCTCTACCCCGCTCCAGTAACAATCGAATGTGAGAAAAGTATTTTGCACAATAAGCATGCTTGGGACGTGCATTGCGTGAGAAGAACGAAGTGTGTCAGAGAGGACAATATTGTGTGTGAACATGCAGGTGTGGGATGAATGTGAGAATGCACGATATATTTATACAGTGTGACCCCTAAATGCTGTGAGTGATGCAAGTCCATTGATTTATCCCGCGATGTGGCTCAGTATCATCATCAATGTTTCTGGCAGGCGATTCCATGATTTTGATGAATTATTCGTAGTTAAGTGGTACACAGCAGCTGAAAGTGTGCGTGCTGTGTGTGTGTGTGTGTGTGTGTGTGTGTGTGTGTGTGTGTGTGTGTGTGTGTGGGTAGCTTTCGGGGTTCCCTTCTTCTTGCCCAGTGCAGACATCCATGTATCCCATGTGTAGAAGTCGTCAGTACTAATGGTTAGACCTGCCTGATTATTATTGGCAGTAACAGTGTCTACAACAAATGGTGTCAGTATAAGTAAATGAGCGGGTGAAAATTCAGATCGAGAATGACTGGCGCCAATTTGTTTTGTAAACAGACTGTGATAAGTTTCCTCGACGTACATAGGTACTTTGTCCATCGGTAAATATGCCTATGCATTTTTGTTTCGATATGCCGAGAAGAATTTCGCACTGAATCTACCAAGTTCTAAATATCACCACTTTTCAGACGAAGGCCACTTTGTTTATGTGACTGAGGTCCATGTGGAAACGGTTAAAAAAAGAAAAAAAGCTGCGGCGCTCAGATTTTCCAGCCAAACTTGCAACTGCAAAACTACACATTTGACTCCTTTTTGCTTTGCCAAAAATTGTTTACCCTGCGTTTTCTCAGAGGTGTACAAAAAATGACAGAGGTCATTTTCATAGCACAGAGATGATCTCCGAAATACCCACGACAATGAGATTGGTTGGACTTTTCTCTTATGAAAGATAAATATAATACTATGGACGGGTGAATTTGCCGAGTGCTGCTGTGTGCATAAAAGCCACTCGTGATGTTGCATTTTTCGCCATTGTTGGTCCTGACGTCGAAATGACATTCAATTACAAATTGGCCGTAGAGAATAACAAGCATAGACTCTTCTGACAGGCGGGCCTACCCCTGATTCGCTGAAGGTCGCCGTAGGAGGGAGGATGGGGTAAGGTGAGGGGTAAAGTATTACGAGATTTTGCTCCAGTGTTGTGACATTCTAATGTTAGGTTGGTGAAGTTTAAGGGGCAAAGGCACGTTATTAAATAAAAAGAAACAACTCTTGATTGACATTAATGGTCAACGTTCTGAAATCTCATCACCACTATGATCATCGTTTGCAACAAAAGATAGAGGCATCGCTGAAGAAATTCGCACAACTGAAGATGTTCCTCGGAGTGACGGAGTAAAGTTCAAGGTTGGAACAAGGGTGGGTATGTGGAAATGTCTTGTTACGGCGCTGTTGAATTTACTAAGACCGAAAAACTGAAAGCTGAGGACATACAAGACTGCTATTAGCGATTTGTTCTTAGGAAATGGCCAACGTTTCATAAAATGCGAGTGTAAGGGCTTCTGTCTAAGTAAAGGATGCTCTTGTTTCAGGGATAAAATGTATTTCACTACTGCCAATCACCCTCGGAAGTCATATAAAAATATCGGTAGTTCAATTGCCCGTGCAAGAAGTACATATCTCCACATTTGGCCGGATCGGAGTTATCTACAGTAAATGGCATGTGACGCGTGGGTTTTGAATAAATGAGGTTGTGTAGAATGGCAAACACTGCAACTTGTGTGCCTCGTTTGACAAGATTTTCTTTCCTTTCTCAAAACCATAAAAAGTGGTGCACTTCTTGCACTGAGCTGTCGCTTTAAATTACAAAGTAATACTCTCTCCAGTGCCTGACACATGCCTCTTTCCCACACCACCTTCTCCAGATACACACTAATATTGAAAGGAAACAGTAAATGAACTAAGGTCTCGAAGAAAATACTATTGCTTAGTAATGTTATAATTAGGACATATTTTCTTTGGATGAGCAGACAGTTATAAAATGCATTATGCATGAAAAACTGTAAACCTGCATTTAACAAAAAAATTGGGCGCCAAATTCACCGTTGAGTTTTTTGTGAAAACTAATTTTGCAAAAGATGTGTGTTATTTACGAAGAACGCATACTGTTGCGTTTTTTATAAATCAAAGCAATTTCAGAAATCGCGCATAGCACCTCGATTACTAGCAACTACTCCAGGAGACAGTATGTTTACAAAAAGTAATAGAAGAGGTAAAATGTCAGAACACAGATTCTAAATAGATGCACTTCATGCTGATGGTTTTGTCTTAATTCAATCAATGTTTTAGAAAATTGTGCAGCTGTAACTAGATAAGAGCAGCCTCTAAAGTGAAGTGCTTACCCGTCACGTCTAATCATAAGACACAGGCCAGACAACTTTCAACAGAAGAAAAAGGTGTGAATTTTTAGCGATGCCACCTGCAACATGAGCTCACTGCATGCTGTTATTTATTCAGAACACTAATATCTATCTTAACTAAATGCACTCTACATGCGACCTGTTTGTATAGACTTGTATAACATAACAAGGAGTAACCCAGAATGTCTTTAACTCTCCGGAGCAAAGATTTTCACTTAAGATAAGTGTTCTATTTCTTCCTCTAATATTTGTTCTCTGACAAGCGCCTTAGGGTGTTCGGGTCTCATTACTAAGTGTTGATAATATAATAAATAATTTAGATGAACGATAACGAACGGTTTGCGTGAGCTGGTGAAAACAACTGACGGAAGAGAGAGGTAGAAAATCATGGGAGTTTCCGAAAACCAGTGAAATTTGTTTGCATGAGGTAGTTCTAAGTCATGTACTTCACCTCTCGCTCCCATATAAACGGTGGAAGGAGTACATAGGAAGTGGGCCAAACAAGACACCAAAAAAAACCCACAAGAAGACGGGATGTGTTGTTCTGGAAACATGAAACTGAAGCCTAGTAGAAATAAAACTAGGTCTGTATCAGGTAAGAATGAGTTCAGAGGGAATCCGGTGAATACCATCATTATGGAGATTTGCGATAGGTCTTAAATCTACGACCGTACCCAGAACAACAAATACCCCGAGAAATTCCTGACCGAAATTAGTGTTACGACGGTGCTATATACTCTTGTAGTTTCGGCGAAATGATGCACAGTTACAGCGAAACAGATATTTACATAATCCTGCGCCAAAACATACACATATCTCTTGATTACTATCTAGTTTACCAGTAAAATTGTACTTTAAGGATTTTAGTACAATGATCTGTTGTCCTCTGCTGATTAACGGGGAGGTGGAAATAGCATTCCAGTTTCTAGCAAGATCAATACATTCATTAGATTGTATTGAACCTGAAATTAATCCAGGTTGTGTTGTCGACAGTAAAAATGTACAAGCCAAAAATTGTAGATATAGATATAGATATAGATATAGATAAGAATATAGCTATAGATATAGATATAGATACAGAATGGTAGTTTTTTTCCACCGCCGCTTTGTGCTGTAACTGTAAACTCTATTACTACAACAAAAAACAAAACAAAAATCAGCATGCATTTTGAATCCTCCTTTTGGCGCTGAAGATGACTGTGTCTTATCTGAGTGATATAGCTGTAGGGCATAAGATGTCTGGCGCTGAAACTACAATGCCCGGTTATGACGCCTTTATATTACCAATCAAGTCCAGCATATTGAGTAAAAATCTCAGACATCTGGTCTCAATAGTTTCGCGGTACAGTTGAAAACTGCGAAGTTTTTCTTCACACAATGCACCCATAGGCGCACATATAACGGTCCCTCGTTCAGACACCTTACAAAATGTCACTAATATAAATACTATAGTGCCCTTTCCTGACACTAGCCAATGTCACACTTTTGCACCAAGCTATGTCAGTGACACACAAAAAAAGAGGGAAGAGGAAATAAAACTACATTTTTGTTATTGTAGCTCAGCAAGTTCAAACTCCGTAAACCGAATTCATTATTAATAAGAATAAGAAAAAGAATAAAAGTAATAATAATAATAAAAATAAAAATAATAATAATAATAACAATAATGCCATTTAGAAGTCTCGTTTCCAGGCTAGTGCCCGCTCACGCGACTTCATTCTACTATTACCCCAGCAGACCTGATCACTCTAGGACTTTCTCAGCCTCCTGGGGAGCAAACAGTTCCGCTGCCATTAACAGCGGCTGATCACTACATTCTGACAATATCTCCCACTACCTATGACTAGGTATCCATTTTACAGACGGGTGAACTGAGGAAAATATGAATTAAATGCTTTCCCAAGGCACTTACAACTTGACTGTGGTCGGGAATCTCATCCACGACCTTTAGGTCTTGAGTCCAACGCCTTACTGGTTCAGCCAAGCTGCGCCACGTCATTACGTATTATGCATTACACCGTATTCACCCTTGTGGGGTTTACCGCCAAAGAATCAGTAGACTTCATTAAATGTCAGTTTACCAAAATAACTACAGTTGCTTCTCTTGTAATATTTGGGTCTTGAGGTTTATTGGGGTTTTGCACTCAAGCGACAAACTGTGACGAGCACATTGTCCCTGCAGTGAGCAAGCCATCGAGAACTAAAACTGCTGATAGATCCAGAGCCAGAAACGCTTCTAATGAATGATACTGTGGCTGGCTGTATGTAAGTCACTTATACATAATATGACCTATAGTAGTAATAAAAAAGAAAAAGAACAAACACTGATACTTAAGATTACAATGTTATAGCAGACAGATCACAAATACGGAACTCTACTGCTGTGGACAAACCACTGAAACAACTTGCTGACGGGGACTAGCCACTAAAACATCAACTTACTGCTGCTGATGAGCCACTAAAGCATCAACTTACTGCCGTGGACGAACCACTAAACTATCAACTTACTGCCGTGGGCAAGCCACTAAAACATCAACTCATTGCCGTGGACGAGCCACTAAACTATCAACTTACTGCCGTGGGCGAGCCACTAAAACATCAAATTACTGCCGTGGACGAGTCACTAAAACATCAACTTGCTGTAGTGGATGAGCCACTAAAAAAATCAGTTGATTGCCAGGGATAAGTTACTGAAATACCGGCCGGCTGCCGTGGACAAACCACTGAGATCTCAACTTGCTGCCATAAAAAAGCCACTGAAAGACCAACCGAATGCCGTCGACACACCACTGAAATATCAGTCAGCTATAGGAGACAAATCACTGAAACACTAAGTTGCTGCCATGGACAAGCCACTGAAACATGAACTTGCTGTCGTGGACAAACCACTGAAATATGAATCTTTTATAGTGGAAAAGCCGCTGAAAAATTAACTTGCTGTAGTGGACGAGCTATCAAAAAATCAACTTGCTGTAGTGGACAAGCCGCTGAAAAAAATCAACTTTCTTAAATGGATACGCCACTGAACATCAAATGTAATGAACTAGCCAGTAAACAAGCTACTGGTTAGTGTCGTATTGTTGTAATAACTATTACAGTACTACAATGGAATACTATGCTTTAAACTGCAAACTGTGTAGGCAGTGAGTCGGCCTGGGTGTTGTATCGCATGATGATGTGCGCAGACTGGAAGTGCATGTGAATGAATTGTGTAGACTCTCACCTATGTGGCCATATTACATGGACACAGATAATTACATCATATAATGTGCGATCTTTTTGTCCCGTTTTCAGTATACATATATTTTCAGGTAATTTACGTCTATTATTACAGCTGTGGTCGTTTTTTTTTCTTTTTTCAAGTAAACGAAACTTGTTAAACTTATGCATTCCCCACGCACAAAGGCTTACATATCATCGACGTTTTGCTATAATTTATACCTTCTCCACTAGATTATTAATCTTTGAATAGTCCCTCTTATGTACATTGTGCCGATCATGGGGTAGTTGCATGACCAAATGAAACGGCACCCCATGGTGGTGCAAAATTATGGGACACTCCAATTACCTTATACATATTGATGTATAGGATATTTGCACTAGGCGATGCAGATGCTCTGATCCTACCTAGGAGTCAATGTCCATCTCATGTTTTATATTTTCATAAATGACACCAGTCACGATCCATCTTCATGATGCGCTGTAATAACGTTTTCATAGTAGGTAATTACAAACCATGAAGTCATCTGTCACCTGGGCGTTACCTCATTTTTGTTTCCATTATTGATTAACTTGGACAATGGTAATCGAATATTTATCGATTACTTGAGAGCAATCGATCTCTGTTCTAGACATTGTGAGGGTTTTGGAAAAGGTTTTTGTTGTTGTTGTTGTTGTTGTTGTTGTTGTTGTTATTGTTGTTGTTGTTGTTGTTTTGGGGGGAGGAAGAGTTGTGGAGGAGGGGAGGGGTGGATATGGAATATGCGCCACTCTCTCCTTTTCCTTTCTTTCGTATTCTTTATTAATTTGTTGTACGAATATACTTGTTTCCTTCGAATAATATAATTTAATAAATTGAAAGAACCAATGCATTTTAGTATTATCATCTTAAATATCAATTCTGAACAATAGGACACACAATTTCAGTTATATATAGAGTTAATTATAGGGACACAGGTTGACTTCAAATTGTGACTTCATGTTAGTGATCGATATAGTTTTTAACAAATAAGATAATAATGTCAAAAGTTTTGAACTATTCTCTTAGCAATGAATTAACGTTTTGTCCACGTTTACGGTAATCAGGCACTTAACTGATTACTATAAAAGTAACTGATTACTTTTTAAAATACTTGACATTTCGATTATTATAATCGATTACGCCAAGATCTATGATAACACGACATCTACATGACGAACCGTATATAAAATCCACGTGGAAATAAAAAGACTATATTGGTTTTTGAATATTGTGATGAAAGCTTTTGCGTAGGCCTTACAAAAATAATTATGCTACTTAAACGAAGTAATCTGACTCGCTTGTGTCGTTACTGTCATAGAGTGTCGTCAGTCATACCTCGAGGGTAGGGAAGCAAACTATCGTATCTTGATATACGGCCATGTTTAGATATGATAGTTTGCTTCCCTACCCTCGACCTGTGGGTTTTTGTTCTCCTGATGAATGCTTTATTGTACTTTTTCTGTACTTTCGTTCACTAATAAACTTCTTGAACTTGTTAAACTTGTTATTTGTGATTTAAAAAAAAAAACGTGATTTAAATATTTATTACAATATAATCAACGCACATTTCTGCAGGCAGGAATATCCCAAATGACGCAGGTCTTGGAAACCGACGACTGCCAGATAACGACTGATTCCACGACACGAAGGATTTGGTCAATGACACCATGCAGCGAGTCAGTATAGACTAGTTCGTTTCACGGAAGAAAAAACAGCGGGTTTTTGGGATGACTATCTTGTTTGTGGACCGATTTTACGAGACCTGGTATGCCGCAATGTAACAACCCGTCTTAGTAGTATACTTTTTTTTCTAGGCGATCCATAGAGTTTCAAACTTTTTTCTTTTGTCTTTGTTCCTGTAATGTATATTAAAGCAACCCGTTTGCGCTAAAGAGATGTGACAAAAATTACTCACAACAATCGTGATCTTCTGTGTTGCTGCGTTGTGAAACCTCTATACTTTCAGTCAGAAGATTAGACATTAGATGCCCATTCTAAATTCACTAAATGACCTACTCACAATATCGGACAGAACCCAATTTTTAAATATTCTATTGAACCCACTCAGCGTCATCTCACATACAAAATTAAGAAAAATCCGCTAAAAAAATATGAAGTCTACATTGCCCAGAAAACGTTGTTTGTTTTCCGTTAAATGAACTAGACATGATCAGCAGTGACCACAGTTTCTAAAATAAACTTGATAGTAAGGAGACCTGTATCAGCCGAATGAAAACCAGAGCTATAAGACGGCAACACTTAAGAAGCCTTTTCAATATGATGCATTTTGATGCATAAAATTATTGTCTTTTTAAAAGTCATGGTGAGAAGACATCGTGACTTTGGGCTCACGTACTGGCTAAGAGGGGCCCAACATTTGGCCCGGGCCCAATGTCTGGCCGGCCTGAGAGGTTACATAAACTATAAAGTGTTTTCTGTATCTTGCTAGTTTAGCCTCTGCAAAATTATACAGAATTCTTGATGTCTTGAAAATATTATTATTGTAGCACTCTGTTTTTCCTTACAGTTTGTCCCCCATTATCTACTCAGTAAGCTACATGCACCTACTGCCGCCTTAACAGTGTCACCACACGTACTGAACAGGGAATTTCTATCGCATTTTTTTTTCTTGTATCTCCTTATTTAGTCTTAATTATGTTGCCTTTGTCTACATATTTGTCATGTGTTTTGGGTATATTTAATTGTCCATATGCTGCTATTTTGTAACCTAGGTTAAAAAAATTGAAATTGAACTGATTTGAAACGTTAAAGTGCTTATATTCATATTATTCAGTATCATCGACAAGGTCTATTTGTAGTCCGTTTCTTGAAAAAGCTAGTAAGACTATCTGTTAAAAACCGCGTATCTCATAACGCACATGTCACTTTTATAGCATACTTCACCCTTTTTTAATAACCACCTTGCTTTTTATGACTGTCTTCAATAAATGGGTTCCCTCCCTCATTTCCCATATGAAAATAATATCTGAAGATGGATAACAAAAGAGATTGCCAGGTTAACAATACCAATCGCCTGTGCAGCTCCCACCTCACCCTTACCATTGCAGTGAAAGGTAGATACAAGGATCAGGGAGTTCACAACTTCACGTTATCTATGCTATGGCTCTGCCTTGACTTGCTGCGTGGTCTACCATAAGCGGTCCCGTATTTCAACACATCAATATCAGTTTGCCTGGAAGTAAACTTTTTTTTTTGCGTTTTTGGTCATAACTCACAAAATCGATCTAGTAGACTTTAACGACTATTTCGTAGAGCATATTATCGCTCGCTACTTAATTCGTCGAGACAGCACTGATTACACTCAGTTGCCCCTACGGTAGCTACAAAGCAATCCTATCATATCATTTAGATAACTTTACTTGAACGTGGGCGTGCTCGATTCTACTTCCTCTATCCCTCCTCTTGATCTCTACATGAAGCTATGGCGATCACAAAAACAAAGTACTACGTTTTAGATACCAGGATATGCCTTAGGCACTAACACGGATGTCCAATCAAGAGCTCTTTAATGAGGCTGTGCCTCACATTTGTTTCTTTTTTCTTTCTTCTTGCCTCTCTTTACTTTCTGAAAACTACGCACCAGTTTCACTCAATCATAACGTACCGCCCTGAGGCACTCAACTGCTTAAAAAAGAGATCGAGTGATTTTGTCATATGCTTAAGAACTCGGCCAACAATGTACTGTCGAATGCCCGAGCCAGCATATGGGAAAGGTTAACTCCACCTGTTTGAAGTTAAGGCCTTCCATTACAGTAATGAGCCGATACACTCAGTCTTCAAATTCTGAATCTCGAAAGTATCCCTTCTATGTCGATTCTTATACATAGTTCTAAATAGGCATGTCGATAGTTTTGATACCTTTATACCTATTCGATATTTTCGATACCTTTCGATTTTAAATGATGCATTCTTATACCGTTAGGATTTCCATTGCAGAGACCGTAAATAATTTGATACTCAGGGTTATAAGACAATCTAAATTAATTTCGATACCCTCAGTGCCTTTAGACCTTTAGGGGAGAATCCTATATGCGTCAGATAAACTGTCATCGCTTATTTGGAAAGTATCGACACTGTATCAAAATGCCAGAGTTTAACTTTCGATGTATCGAAATTCTCAAGCATGAAAGTACCGATACTCGAGAATAACACCGCCAACCACTAGTCTTCAATTGTTTGTATCTTTACACCATTCTGTCTCTTCCCTTCCTAGCTCATTTCTTTAGGTCTTGTATTGATGGAGCGCTGTAACGGAGATGGTGATGAAATAGAATTAAGAATGAGAATTTCAGTCCATTTCAAAAGTCACTTTCCTTTTTCTTTCACCTCTTTGATTCTGTCTTCCTCTTCTCATGATAAAAAAAAAAAGAAATATCCCATTTTGAAATGTCCTTCTTCGTATTATGAGACATTATGAAATCAATGCTAACCTCAGTCGAGCCCAGGACAAAGATGGCTGATTTGTCGGTGCAGTGCTAAACAGCATTCTCACAACTACCAGCAACAGCCCTTCCGCGAGTGAATTTTGCGTGCATGAAAACCAACTTTTGTTTGTACGATGCCTAGACACTCTGACAAAGAAAAACAAACGACAAAGCATGGTGCCACCTTTCACCAGTGACCTCTGACCATGGAAAGCAATGTCATTATTGTTTCAGCAAATCCAAAACAAGAACTGGCAGTTACACAAAACTCTTACAAAGAAGAGTTATATTCTTAAAATATATCTGAGGCCCCCGTAACTAGGCATTGATGAAAGTGGTGGCATGTCTAATATCATGGATGTAGATGGCTGTAATATGAAATGCTTGGGCATTACATGAATTGGATACCATGGATAGTATGATGATGATAAAATTATTTCAGAGACCTGTAAGAATTTGAAATTAAATATTGAGGGACGCCTCAGAGCAAAACGACTGCGTCTTATCCAGAAATAATGTCTTTTGTCCAGACACACTTCTCGATATTATTCCCAGGACAGCATGATTTCATCCTCATCTGACGAGATAAACAAACAGCCTCCCTCTCCCCTCCCTCAAAGAAAAACCCTCCTGTAATTCCCTGTCGTCTGACCTGTCAGTTTTCGTTTCTAACAACAACGACGTATGCGCCAGATGGTGAGATTTGTACGGACGCCAGAGGCTTCCCCTTTTCCGCTCTTATCCATCATATTAAGTATATCTTGTATCCAGAATATAATAAATTTCACGCAGCCACATTTCATGAATTCCCAGGAGTCATGCAATCCCTTTAAGAGGCCATTATCGCCCAAGACGGACACGTACTGGAAAGTTCAGGGTCAGGAACTCTTTATGTTTTGGCGTTGTCGGAGGCTGGGGGTAACAAGGTCATCAGACGAAAGCAGGAAGTAGTGGGAGGAGAAAGGGGATTGGGAGAGGATAGCAAGAGAAAATGGGCATGAAAAAGAAAAAAGGGGATGGTAAAGGAGAAAAATGAAGATGAGGAGAAGAAGGGTGACGAGAAAGGCAAAGAATGGCATGGTGTTTGTGTGTGTGTGTGTGTGTGTGTGTGTGTNAAGGGAAGATGAGGATAGAAGAGGGGGGAAAGCAGAAGTGGAAAGAAACGAAAGAAAAATGTCAGCCAGTGAGATGGGGGGTAACTGTCAGCAAGATGAGAATGAGGTACCTGAAGTTGCGTCCATTCAAACTTAGACGAGATCCATCTATACCTTGGCAAAATCATAATGGTAAGGCGTGATGGGAACAGAATTTGAAGTGGAGGAGGATATTAGATGTTTCGTTACGCCCATGCCATGTTTTTCAAGAGCTTATTAGCCGGTAAAAGGTAAATTTTCATTACATTGGAAATAAAACGCATAGGTACGTAGGAATCGACACGCCAATGCTACGTCCGGAACGTACATTTTCGTCATATTTAGCAACGGGGTTTGAAGAAAAAAAACAGACTGATGATTTCTGAAAGCCCCAGGGCTATTTTGGCACCTTAATGTGACCTCACATCGTGACGGAGAGGAATACGTGGGAGACTAATGACACAAAAATTCGCATCCTCGGTTGATTTTCACGCCTGAGGTCGGAGATGATTGCAGAGAGAGAGAGAGAGAGAGAGAGAGAGAGAGAGAGAGAGAAGAGAGAGAGAGAGAGAGAGAGAGAGAGAGAGAGAGAGAGAGGTTATAACTAGACTATTATCAGGGAAACGGCAATTACAATAATAGTTAATAGTTGTTTTTTTCCTGAGCCCTTTATGTTATAGCAGCTAGTGGCGCAAAGCATTAGAATAACAACGGTAAAAAAGTGTGCATAGCAAAGTTCCCTTTAAAGTTCTGTCATTGTATAGCAATAACTTATCATTGTGCTCATTTAGGATTGTCCCAGCTACGCCAGACGCTACAAAGCCCGAAGCTGATTAGGGCGTGTGTAGCATTGTTCTGTGAGACAACCACTGTCAATGTTGATGATATCGAGGATGGTTAAAATAAGTATCCCATTTCAAAAGATCTTTTGGCTTTCACACAATGTTTATAATCGTATCAGTTTCACGTACATCAAAATATTATCGATTTAACCCATGGACCAAGGGATTCACAAAAACACCTCACGGAGGTGTCACCGTGGCTAATGTAATTGACTCTGCATTAGTTTAAACTCACTAACTCGATTTCAGCTCCATTGCTGTTTGCTTTGTGTCGTCTCAACCTACATGATGTTTACTATTTGTAACTTGACGTAATAATTCGAACTCTGCTAAATATGAGCGTCTCAATATTACTTCTATTAAAAAAAACAACATTATTGAGAACCCTTGGGCCATCAGGTCTACAAAATATTACTAGGATAATTATGTCATTGTGGCCAATACAATTGACTCTATATTAGTCTAAACCTGCTTACTCTATTACAGCCCCGTTGTTGTCTCTTTCGAACCGTCTAGTGCTAGACTTCATAATGTTTATTATTTGTAACTTGACATAATAAGTCGAATTCTGCTAACAATTGAGAACTTACGCAGTAACGATGGGCTCTCATCGTAATAATTACATTAAGAATCACATTGCATGTTGAACGCCACTAAGAGTGCATTCAGCAGCTACGCACACTAATGCAATTCTTAGGATAGTATGAGAGCATATCGTTAATGCTTAAGTTCTCAAATAACCATATCAATATCAGTTGCGCAAATATATATTTATGTTCTTGTAAACGCTTGGGTCAACTGGTCCAAACAACATGATCAGATATGGCTAAATAATACAGTGGGCCCAGCACTATTAACTCGATTTCAGCGTTGTTATTGTTTCTTTTGGGTCGTCCCAACCTAGCCTATTATAATGTTTACTATTTGTAATTCGGCAGGATAAGCGGAACCCTGCTAAATATAATCGTATTAGGGTCACGTGCACGGAATACTTATATTATGTAGATAGTTAAGGCTAACCCGCCCATAAAATGTTATTTTATCTATATACAATAATTTTGACCTCACATTAGTGCTAACTCAATTCCATCTCCCTCACTGTTTCTCTTGGCTCGTCCCCACTTAAAAAAATTAAATGTTTATTATTTAAAACCTCAACAAAGATGAATCTACGCATTCGATTCTGGCTCCATTCCTTGCCCTTTTAGCGCGTCATGACCAGTAAAATTTTGATTATTAACTTGTACAAACCAATTAGCTAAGGTTGCTGCTCCATCATGCACAGGAAAAATAATCAAGTCAGTTTGTGACGAAGCTAATTCATGATAAGCTAAACTAAGCTAATGTAATGATACGTCGACCTTTATGGCATTACTGCATAATGCTATTTCCATGCACCACGTCTAAATTACTCCAACTATCCCCCTTATAGAATAATTATCAACCGTTTTGGCAAGTGTTGTCCGAATAATTATAGACATGCCATAGCAGGAATCCACTGCGACACTAACGTAAATACACCTTTTTTCAAGCTAATAATCAAAAGAGGCTGGTCCAACTAATTACGTGATTATTTTCATTAAGTCAAGGCTGGAATTCCCCCGTATAATGCTGTAGCTCAATGCCAAAAAGTCATATCAGGCGACCCCCAAAAAAACCCAACCAACCAATGTTCACTTAATATCAAAATATCAAGAACTTCCGAAATTAAGATTTTATGCACCTTAAAAATTGACAGACATTAGCAGATTGTTGTTGTTGTCCTGCTAATGCTGTATATCTCAAACATCTAGTTGCTATGGTCACATCTAAAAAAATTAAACCATGATTGACGACAGCATAGCCGGTGAGTGTTTAAAACTGATTGCGGCAATTTTTCCTTTTTTT
>JAWQUT010000012.1:3337291-3349663 GCA_033807755.1 Ellobium chinense | reverse complement strand
GTGGAGATCGGTTTTAAATTAATAATCACAGCCTGCCCACAGAAATGTGGCATGACATTGGTTTTAGGTTTAAGTTTGTTTAAGTTTGAGTTTGTTTATTTAGGCGAAAGCCAACCATTGTACAATAGTATGTCATATCAGATCAAAAGAATGAATGAGAAGAAAAAAAAAGACATTTATGCATAACTGTCACTTATATTCAGTAACTGACATCTCTGTCTCTTTCTCTCTGTTTCACTCTCTCATTAACTTTCTCCCTTCTTCAGACTTTCTTTCTCTCTCACTCGCTCACTCTCCCCATCTGATTTAACAGTTTCAATTACAACTTCCACAACATCCCATTAGACCAGACAAATCTATGTATTTTTACAATTACTGTACAATTATTTCTCCCCCTCCCTCTAAAAACGAACAACCCTCCCCACCTCCTCTGCCAGAAAGAGAACTAACACTTGCGTCACTTAAACTGTGAGTATTCTCTTGAAATGTGATAGAATCCTACTGCTACGTTTTTGAGTTCTTTATCATTACGTGAATTTTAAAAATTATGAATCTAGCCATACTAGGTTTTGTTAAGAACCATTTAGGTACATATTTCAGTCTTAATTATTCAAATTTTGTACATTCTACAATGCAGAGGTACTTAACTTCTCTAACGTTACAAGTTTTACACAGTCAATTATTAGACCTATTATTCAGGTTTAATATCTGAGCACTAGATCAAGATGAGATTGAAGGTACTGACCAGAAGTTTTGTACAGGTTAGCTGTCGCTCCCGCTAGCAGAAGACTATCTTGTTGCTATCCTCACCAAAGAAAATTAATATGGTCTGTCAATAGCATTTGGATCATTGATATGGTCTTGGACTGTCTCTGCTACATGCTTTTGATTTACTTAATGAGTTGGTTGACTCACTGCTGTTTAACAGAGATGGTGTCCACAGTCCAGCACCTGACAATTTCTTTAAGAGGAGTGGAGTTTATTTAAGAAGGTCTGCCACGCACATACGCACCTGTGGCCGTATGCATAATCCTTACTTTAGTTAAAGCACTGCGGTAACCACGGGAACTCACAAAACATTAATAGTGTTCAATGTGGTTAACGCAAAGCGTTAACTAACGTATGGATTATGCAAACGGCCACTGAACAGGCCAAGTAGTTCGTTACTCATGTGACGCACAAGAAGACAAAAAGGGACTCCGAGCAATGGGAGGCCAATAAAATCAAATTGTTGTGGGCGTCAGACACCGTTTATTCACTCAAATTGATCATGCTTGAGAGGCCCCTGACTAGGCCCATGAATTCATCGCCACTCCTCCAAAACGCTTTTCCATGTCAGTCCTCCTGATATTACTATGTTTTGACAAGCCTTTAACAAATTAATGTATTACCTTAAAGACAAATCCTCATCCAACCAAACTATGCAGGGGCTATGGTTAGTCATAACGACAAGAGTACTTGGGTCTTGAATAAACGTCACAGCATAAAAGGTTGCAGATGCCTAAATGGCCAAAAAAAATTGAACTATCAAAGTCACAAGTAGCAAAGTATAAAAATCTGTCTAAAGGAAGAACTAATGTGTAAGATGAAACCACACCGCAAAAGTGGTGATATTAAGCTTTGAATTTAAAAGAAAAAAAATTGTTGCAGGTAGTATTTCCCAGTGGCTGTGATCTGCAAAAGAAGGCCACATTTTTAACCCCTTTTCATCTAAAGTAAAATTGTTAAACATCTAAATGAGTGGCCCCCACTGTAAACAGTATATCATATAAGCACAGTGGTGGCACCGGACCTGCAAACTAGCCTTGGCCATCTCAGAGCGTTCCTGTAGTTCGAGCAGAAATTTTTATTATATGGCTCAAAGAGGCTTTCACAATTTGACTCCTGCAACCTCAAGGGGCATTCCCGTGTCAAACTTTCTATCCCCCTCACAAACAGCAAACGAATGGTGACGACACTGACTCTGCCTGTGAGATGATGACTGTTTGTTCTCCCTGCTTTTCCACGGAGTCGGATGGGGGGTGGGGGTCTGTCAGATTCCTTGAAATCATGCTCATTGCATCTCTTAACCCTCTAGTGCCCAGCGTATCAGATCTGATACATTTCGTGGAACAAAGAAAAAGCAAACAAAGATCATCACCCCACCAGAATAGTGTGAAGTCGCATGAGCGGGCATTAGCCTGGATATGAGACTTATAAACCGCATTATTATTATTATTATTATCATTTTGATGCTTGTTCCAGCATAGTGGATCCAGAAGTGATCCAAAAACTGGAGCTCGGACTTTTTGTGCCATTGTAAATAGAGCTGGGCACTAGAGGGTTAATATTAGCAATGACAATAACAATAACAATACGTTAATTTAGATCAGGCAACTGTTTGTAAATGAACAACACAATTACAGTGTTCTTAACTGTCAATTTACTCGTTCACTCATCCAAATCTTCTTCTATTACTTGCTCACTCGCTCAGGCTACCCTACCCTCCCTCTCTCTCTCTCTCTCTCTCTCTCTCTCTCTCTGCCTTTGTCTCTGTCGCTCTCTCTCTCTCTCTCTCTTCTCTCTCTCTCTCTCTCTCTCNTCTCAAGGAACTGGAGTTGTTGCAATTGCAATTAGTCTTCACGGTATTAACATAATATAAAACTCGTACGCTGTTGGGCAATGAGTCCAGTTTCTTATGAGTTCGTGAATAAAATACAGTCCTACAATCTTGGTAAATCCTTGGTAAACTTTCTGCCTCAGAATTCTAAATTTATTGTCAGTTCAAATATTTTCAGTTCTTCTACTCTGTAAGCTGATCAGCGATTATCAAGAACAAGTAAAAAAAACACCTTCATTTGGTAAATGTCAGTAGTATGTTAAAATACAAAATATTATTTCAAGAATATTTTCTTCCATTCATTTGTCTTTGCTTTTCAGTTCGTTGAAGTCTGAAAAAGCCATGAAGACATAAAGCCGATTTTCGAAAAAAAAAACCAACAACCAACAATATAATATTATTACTCCTGTCAAATACACTAAAGGAGGTAAACGCGTTCAAGCCAAAGGAAATCAATGGCATTGCTAGGTGCTGGATCGCACAAAAGATTAAATTCACTTAGTTTTCAAAAATCAATAACTTCGACGTTGTTGGTCACCATATCGAAATGTTACCTGCCTTCTCTGGCAGCACGGTTGAGAGATGTTTCTCGGAAAACACAAGACGGTATTAGACCGAGAAGTCAAAATTAATTACCACTTTCCACACCAAGGACTCACTAAAGACAGGCCTCTATAAACATTAACCCTGCTGAGTATTGCTACAGAGTGCATGAAATCCTGCGTGAATGCCAGCTTGGATCAGAGAGCCCAAACATATCTACAGGTACCTAACATACTGTCAAACTGACATTAAAGAATGTGCGGCTGTGGACTAATTCATCGTTATTACGTACTTTCCAAGGCACGATGTCTGCGTGTCTATATCCAGAGGATTTTTCACGTACTTTGTAAATATTTTCGCAAAAGAGAATGCGCGGGAGGCTCAGAAAGGCAAACGGTGTAAGTAGTTCCGCGTGTTTTTGTATACAGGAAAGCATGTCAGTCTACTTTGTATACAGAAAGGCATGTCAGTCAATTTTGGTACTTCTCTGATCTGGCAGTGTATTTATTATGGAACAGTTTGCCATTTTCCGGGAAAGGACAAATAGTTCTAGTATTGTAATCAGCAATGTTAGAATGATCGTTCTTGCAATATGTTCACAGTAGAGTAACAGGTCTTTATCAGCCATCTGCCTTATCATCTTCAATTCAAGCTTCAGAAATTCAAGCTGTGCACAATGGCAAAACAGCATCGCCCTTCACATCTAGATCTATATAAATTATTAAAAATTCTAAAATTTACATGCCATCGAATCACAGCTTAGGAATAAAAATATTACTATATGCGCAGTTGTATAGTATCGGCCTCCGCCATGAGTGTTATTTAATACAAAAATAACGTTTTTCTTATAAACATGAACACATTCGGTTAGTTCTACTGGCAGGCAACCACAGTCGTGTATAATGTAATATGTATGTGCGTGGATACGAGGATTATTTTGCGTATAATTATGGTGTGTTATCAATACCCTGTGGATCACTCCTCGTATAAATAGAATATTTTCTCATTATGCATGCTGAATCCTGGTTTTCCTTTGTGTTTCTTGTTGTTGTTATTGTTGTTGTTGTAATCAGTGTTGTTGTTTTGCTGTTGTTGTTGTAACTGTTTTGTTTTGTTGTAACTGTCATTGTGGCTACAATGTTGTTGTTATTGTTGTAATCAAGATTATTGCTATTATCTTGTTGTTGTTGTTTTGTTATTGCTGCTGCTGTAGTTATTGTAGTTGTTGTATTTATTGTTGTTGTTGTTGTTGTTGCTGTTGCTGTTGTTGATTTGTTATTGATGGTGGTGGTGGTGGCGGTGGTGGTGATGATGGTGGTTGTTCTTCTCTGTATTCCTTTCTATGTTAATCTCATTTGTTTTGCATATCACCAATAAAACTTCCAATATTAGAGGTTGTTCATCTCATCGAGCGATTATTGTCATTTCAGAATGTCGGCTAATGATTGCTTGTCTGTAGTACAGGTGGTGAAGGAACTGAAGGTTCTGTTTACAACTGACAGAGTTACTCTACTTATTCCATTCACAAAGTTGTTTCTTCAGTGTCTGAACAAATGAACAGACAATCCATTCGACTCTCAGAAGATCTCATTTTTCTCGTAACAGGACCGTCCCACTGTCTTCTACTTTCTAGCCTACCATGATTGAATAGCCGTACGGATAAAGGTCTTTGGCCGGAAAATTGGTTTAAGGTACAATTGTGGTTTCTTTTAGACCTCCAGTCTTATCTTTGATCACAAATGGTGTGGCTAAGCGTGGACTTCGTTTCTGGAGCACGAATGAGTAAACACTCTTCTGTGCTTTCTCTGAAAATAAACACATTAAATAATGAAAGTCTGACCTCTGACTTACGATTTCTCAAGTTGAGAAACTGGTCCTGTGTATTGAAAATTTATACCCACAGATTAAACGGAACGAAATAATGAGATGAAACGAAACATTAGATCACTGGAGTTCGTCTTAAAAAAATTCCACCACTAAAATGAAAAAAAAAAAACAACAACAACAACCAAAAGATCAGCAAAGGGCAGGCATCTTCGTCATTGGATTATTTCGGACAGGGCAAGGATTGTTTAACTCTGTGTCAAGAGTCAAGAGACTATTGACAGGAACGAAGAGAAAGAAGGAAACTGTAAATGAACGTTGAAGGAAAGGGACAAGAAATTAGTACAGAAACAAAAGTACATATAAACTGCAGAGTAAGGTGATCATGCTGGCGAAGATGACGATACGATAATGATTATAATGATGATGATATTAATGATATGCATACTCTTCTCTGTTAGTCTCATATTTCTTTTTTAACCATAATTGCTTTTTGCAGTTCCTTTCTAAGACCGGTCTTGAATTTCTTTAATGTAATTTTATAGCATCCTCCTGTCACTGCTTTTATACTGATGATCGACTTTCACTCAAAGATTCCATTACTGGACTTCCAAAATTATGATGGCTTACCAGAGCTGACTTTCAAGTCATGGCTTGCCAGAGTTTGAATTTCAAATCATGGCTTATCAGAGTTCGAATTTAAAATCATGGCTCAGTAAAATTAGATGTGTTGCATGATACCATAATATTACTGTATTTTTGCACCTGGGATTTTATTTTCATTGCATTCTCAGTTAAGATGGCGGCGGCAACGAGGAAGACGATGATGATGATAATGTAAATAATCACCAGATGTGAAAGAAATAGAGCCATATTCTCTGATCTCATGTAATGTGTGGAAACCCTTGAAAAAAACAATGTCTGCGTTTTGGTCGGAGAAAATCGACAAAATACCATTTCTCTCAGCTTTTGGACCTTTAATTATATTAAGACTCTCAGTTTTTGGACTTTAATTATTTTAAGGCTCTTGGTTGTTTTTTTTTAACTTTTAATTATTTCGAGACTGGGTAGATCTGGTTCCAATCGCTCGCCTTGGTCGAACTTTTGATGGCGTCCAAAGCGTTCATCTATGGTGCGAATCTGTGCATTAGGTCTCTCGCTTCTAGAGCGTTGTCTTTTTGTTATGCTTTGATAATGCAGGATTGCATTTTCACACACGGCACTGTATTCCACCCTTGTTAACCCCGGAACTCCGACAAATTCTGTAGGCAATATATCATGACACTCCTGTCAAGCTTGGTTTAGGATTAGGAACAGCGTTAGGAATAGGTTTAAGGAAGAAAACGCAAACTTAAGATAATCCTTAGATATAAAACATTGCCTAGGGTCTAGATGTAGGTGCTTTCTCTCATCTAATGTTGTCCCTAACCCCAACCCAAGCTCTAGACGGGAAGGTCCTATTAGTGCATAAAAAAAAGGCCAAACATGTACGTGATGCCAGTGTCAGGCAGCTTAAATGTGCGTTAAGTTAACACTTTAAATTTACGCATAATTTAAGGGCAGTAATTAATATAGAACTCTCCCAAAGGTCCATATTGCTGGTTGGAGACAGAGGTCGAGCCCCCGGTCGAATATATCCGAATGTAGGCATGCTGATTGGCAGAAGGGATAGCGAGTCGTATACATATGCAAAACTCTATTCAGTAGGACCTCTGGACCAGTGTCAGTAGCCTAGATCTATGCCCTGTCAGTCTCCCATTCGTAGGACACTGGTTTTCTTATATCCCCTAAGATGCACATTTTACTTTAGTCGATATATGGACAAATCTCGAAATGACACCAAAAAAAAATGATATACGTGAGATCATCTTTCTACTTTCATGATAATTCAAAGACAGGATAATGTGCAGAAATATGATACGTGAATTGTGAATTTTTTTCCCCTTCGGCTATCCTAAGAAACGGAAATGGCCTCATTTCTTACCTTTACCTAGTTTGAAACATACAGGATACGTGCAGCATAGGAGGCACGGTTGTGAGGGTGTAAGGAAGAACAGAGGGTGTCAAAGTCCGAATATTCTCTTACATGTCACAATCCTCCTTTCAGAATTCAAAGACATGGAGTTATTTCCTGCCACAAATGCCACTTTTCAATCCATTGTAATCTCTTACCGTTTCCTCCAACGAGTCTGTCATTCGAAATGCGCCCAGACCGTCCAGATTAAGAATGGGGAGCTTTTCATATTATCCTTTTCTTCTGGAAAGCCCGGTCGTGCCTTCGTAAAAAGTTTCTCCAGATTTGTGACCTCATGGTGCTATTGTCCTATAAGTAGGACCTGGCATATTATGAACAGATACACGTAGGAGATTCCGTAAGCACCGCAAACCAAACAAAACAAAAAGGATGGGAATAATGACCAGCGGGGGTTTGTCCCAGGTGACAAAAATTTCCATGAAAAGCTAATATTTCATTCAAACTCCCTCATAAGAGCTTCACTGTCCTTTTGTTTTCTTTTGGAGCTACAAAGGTTTGCCATTTTCATGTCACGAAATTACGTCTCAAAAGGATGTAATTTATCTTTGTTCTCTGGTTCCGGAAGTATAAATTTTGATAGCCGGAAGCCAGACAGAGGCGTTGTTTCTCTTCGGACATTTTTCCTGAAAGAAGCTGATGCGACTCAGATAATGTTTCTCAGTAAGATATTTTCTTTATATTTCCTGATACTCTTCCCGTGATTGGAGAAGTCTTTGGAAAGGATATTTTTTTTTTATCCATTCAATCCGTTCTGTCGGGTAGCTAATCTTACCCAAGCAGTACAGGATAGTTCAAAAGTCGTACATTTTTATCGGTCGAACGACAAGAAAAGAGGAGTTAGCCATCAACCCATCTTCCATCGAAACAGCTCCTAATACAATACATGCACATTAATTTTCTTTGGGTTACACTTCTTTCTTCCTGTGAGTCATACTGCACCTTGATTACACAATCTTTGTAATGTTGACCTTGGATATTTACCCAGCCTAGCTAAAGGGTGTTTTATGATTTATAAAGCATACATATAAAAAACAAAGCAATGCTTGAGATGCTGTCTCCATGGCATCCCTTATCCAAGCATCCAAAAAACCTTTACAGCTTTCATCAATGGCTGGATTTGAGCAGCGTCAAAACATGGGGTTTAGCATGCTCAGAGACTATGTCAATATCTTGACACGCAATCTTTTCATTCTATTTGCCCCCTCCCTGCCCCTCCAAAAAGATTACATGTAGGGAAAAGTTCAAAAGACAAGGTGTTACCTATTAGTTCTTTGCGCCAAAGGTCTGCTTAATACCTTCTATCACACTTCCTTCATTACCCCTCCTTTACATCTGAGAGAAAAAAACCCAACAAAACAGTTATTACTTGCATTTACATTTGTCTTGCAGCCAATAAAAACGAGGCTTATATCGATAGATTAGAACTTGAGATGTCAGAATCAGAATGTCATCATGGCTTGCAAATGCCAATTTTTGTCCCAGGGAAAAATCGAAAGTTCAGTCGTTTCTGTAGAGGAAAATACTGATTCGATGGGTGAATGGTAAAGTTATCGTGCATTAATTTGATTTTGATGAATGTGACGAAAAAAAAATGGTCTCGTGATTGTCTCAGAAATTTAGTTATCACACAGAAAGGATCCTCTGCCACTTCAGATCAGTCCTGCTGGGAAAACGCCAAGACAAAAATGTTTCACCACATGAAAGTACCTAAAACAACTTTTTTTTTGACAGCAGACAATTCTTTCCGGTTTAAGGTATGACCTCGGTGTTGAGTATATTAGCTGATGGATGATCCTCCATCTTCTGAAGGCATTTCTCCGACTCCCGCTTCGTTTCGTCACTCTCCCCTTTCTTCGCACCTCATTTCCACTTCATTAGTTCTGCCTTGTTCGATTAGAGGGCAGTATCGATTCACGCCTACATCTGAGGCCCATGGAGTCTGCTGTCAAAGTCAGACGCACGGCCTTTGAGAGTGGGAAATCAGCCGTACCTAGCCTTAAAAGAGACGAATTTTTATTTTCAAACTGCAATACCCGGACACCATTGCTTCATTACAACGCGAAAGTCAGTATTCTGGGCAACATCCAACGCCATCTTTCCTGATTTAGCACTCCAACGCCATTTTAATATGCGATATTAATATTCGCTCACGGTGCCACGGTTATAGTCTAGTGTTAGACATCTGCAATGCCGCAAAGAGCATTATCTAATTGCCAAGAAAGGTGGTAGATCCGTCGGGAATTGTTACCGAGCAAGACTCAATACTGAATATTTACAGTAGCCCAGGTCTGAAAATAAGCTTCTATTTTGTAATTCCGTAGAATAATGTCAATTCTTTTCAGACAAAACAATACGTGCAAACTGAGAGTCTGCGTAGTCAGTTTCATCACAATACCTAGAACACACTCCAGTAAAATACATTCTTTATACGTATGTTATGAACTGAATAAACCTTGTAAGACTCTAGATAGTTTCTGAACCAGCATCATGCGCTCCTTTCATAATAGGAACTGGGCTTTAGCCTAGTTATGAAACCTGAAGTTTCTGTCAAGGTAAGGTATCGCCAGGTTTGTTCCATCATCTTTATTTGTTCATCCCTAGGGAACTGTTAGGAAAATAAAATAATAATAACAACAATAGCAACTGACTAAATTATCGTTGCACTTTATTATTAAAATTAACCCGACCTGGTACGTAATTGTTTTTTCAATGCTGATATCACCAAATTACCGTTTACTCATGGGCTTACACGTTTTTTAAAAAATTGTTATAGAAGTTCGAGTTTTACAGTGCTTTAAGATGACCGCGCCCATGTGCGAAATAATAGTTCAGTATACAGGATATAAGACATAGGGGAACGATAGATACAATACGGGAATGCTAGATTACTTCCTGGACGCACATGTATGCTGATTGGACCAAAGAGCGGAGACCTAACTTTGCGTCATATGAAGTGAAGGGAATAAAGTAATTCACTCATGGTTGACAGTGTACACTAGATGATAAGACCAAAAAGTGACCGGAAATCAGAGCAAACTGTGAGCTTGTAGTCCGCCAAAAAAAGTAATTAGACTTCACAGCAAACTGTGCGTTTGTATTTAGCCAAAAAGTGCGTGGGCTTTACGGCAATTTATGAGCCTGTAGTCTGCCAAAATGTAACCGGACTTCACAGCAAACTGTGTTCTTGTAATCCGCCAAAAGGTAACTGGACTTCATAGCAAACAGTGTGCTTGTAATCCGCCAAAAGATAACTGGACTTCATAGCAAACTGTGAGCCTGTAGTCCGCCTTAACTCCAGCATACCTTCATGTCTAGTATTCATCCACTGATGCCCAGACATTTGTCTCTCTTTAATGTTTTTTTTAAAAAATGTTTAATTATTCATTTGTTTGGCTGCTTGTTTGGATGGCTGATTGGTCGCTAGTGACAGGTTGGTTTACCAATGTACTAACCGTGCCATCTATGAACAACGTCTTCCATAAATAAATCATAGAACATACAAGCTTTGAGAGACATAGCATTGTCTACAGAGGGATTGTGTCGAAATCACATTGTCTCTCTGTCAGGAAGGTTGATGTCATTTTGTCTTACATAGATGAAGATTACAGATCGTGAAGAGAGAAAAAAAAATGGAGTTTCCAGATCATGGAGATGATGAAACTGCCACAGTGATGAAAGTGGCCTTGGCAGGATATAAAGGACATTAATTTGTGAACCTTAAATAGACACAGGAAACAACCGACCATGTAGTAATTCTTTCGAACGCCCTGACAACTGATAGCTTTCATTGTATGTGTTATTGCAATGTAATTATCGCAGCCTCAATCTCAGAGGAGAGGAGACAATAGGACAAATGAGAAAAGGAGAGGAAAGGAGAGAACAGGAGAGGAGAAGAGAGGAGGAGAGGAGAGGAGAGGAGAGAAGAGAAGAGAAGAGAAGAGGAGGAGAGAAGAGAAGAGGAGAGGAGAGGAGAACAAAGGAAGGAGGAGGATAGGAGAAAAGTGGGTAGGAGAGACTGAAATGAAACAAATGAGTCACATTGAGAATCAGTGTCTAGAATTAGTTACTGAAGGCAATAAAGTTAGGTATAGTCAGGTATAATTGTCAAATCCGTTTAATCCCAACTCCTCGGGAACATGGAAAAATTGCCCTTAAAAGAATTTGCAATTATCCGAAGTTTTTTATATTGAAACGCAGGATTCTGTTTTGCTAAAGTGTAGCTATTAAGCGAAATTTCCGATCATCCGGAGAGTGTTTAAACCAAGTCGACTTTATCATCAATGAATGCTTTGGGTGATGCTACTCTTACTGATCTCTCTCACTCACTCACTCACTCACTCACTCACTCACTCACTCACTCACTCACTCACTCTCCCCATCTAATGTTAACAACCACAACACTTTCACAACATCCTATCAGATCAGACACATCTATGTAACCAAAAAACGTACAACCCTCCCCACCTCCCTGCCAGAAAGGGAACTAACACTTATGTCACTTAAACTGTTCGTATTCTCTTAAAATATGATAGAATCCTTTTGCTACGTTTCTGATAAACTCTATCCGAGTACAGGTTAAATAAACTAATGCTTAAAGGTCCGCCCGGGGTATTGAAGATGAGAAGAGGAATGACGGGATACACCACTAATTTGAATCCAATCCTACGCTTCACAGCGGAGTGCTAATTTTTCCGAAGTTTAAGAGCGAATAATTTCATCCTGGCTAGAAACTGCTGAGCATTTATAGTTCACTGTCCCTCCGAATGTTACAGTAAAGAAAACTGATATAACAGCGTTTGATAATTGAAATATTAAGGTATAAAGATGCCAATAGCACCTGGCTTAAAATATGCAATTTAAAATAGTCCCTATGAAATCAGAAAACTGGCCATGGGGAGGGGAGAAATGGGGTTGGATTTGAATTTCAAAGGCTTAGATAGGTGCAAATACATTTGTAGACTTAGAATAGGTGAAGTTTAGCATTCAAGTATAAAATTTGCGGTTGTTGCTAGGTGGGTAAGGTTACCCTGTTTACTGAGTGAAAAGGCCTAAAATATTTGGTAGCCTGCATCACTGCCTAAGTTCTCGAAATCTGATTGGTCTAGGGGCATTTTTCTGTGTGTCAAAATTTGGGAAAAAAAAGGCTAAACAACATGTGTGAAATGTATTTTGGCTTGGGACCCCTCTAAAAGTTAATGAGACATATAAAACCTAATTTAGCCAACAGTGAAGAGAACATTGGCATTGAAAGTACAGTCCATCTCTATACAAGCAGCGTCTACAGGCCATTTGTAGGCGGAGCTCACTTTCGACAGTAACGATTGGACAGCGCAGCTTTAAATAACATCTTCCCGGTGATTACCTCCCCCCC
>JAWQUT010000012.1:3323166-3335666 GCA_033807755.1 Ellobium chinense | reverse complement strand
ACACACTACAAGTATTTTTTTAGAAGACAACTCTAGCCAGACGAAAAGGAAAACAGACAATACATGAGAAGGCAAGGAAAGAGGCAAGGAGACCATATAAGTGCCACCAGGCAGTCATTTATGTAACGGACAGACACCAGTGTATTGTGTACCTCAAATAGATACCGCAGATCAACGTCCATCACAGTCGTAAACAGGAATTGGATCACCCTGTCCGCGTCAGCATGTCATCTCCCCACCTCGATACACACTCACACACCTAAATAAATAAGAATGGCTTACCTGTGGAATGCTTGCGATGATAGCCAAGAGCCAGGACACTATTAACATCATCTTTGCTCTTGTGTCAGCGTCTGTGATGGACAATGGTCTCATGATGGCAAAGTAGCGATCAAGGCTGATGGAGACCAGGATACACGAGGAAAGGTAGAAGCCCATGGCTCTGAAGAATGTAAGAAGTCTACAAGCCACATCCCCGGCCAGCCAAGAGACGGTAGAGTTCCAAGCAATCTCCAGCGGCAACATGATGAAGGTGACGATGAGATCGGCTATGGCTAGATGCATGATGAACATATTGATCCGGGACTTGGCGCTCCTGTTGCGGAACAGTGTGATGAATACGGTAAGGTTGCCACAGGCTGCCACCACGAACAGACAAGAGTAGGCCGCCACGGAGACGATGTTGTCATCGCTGAAGTACAAGTCCTTGGGCAACGGCGGGAGGCACTCTGTAAAATTGTCGAGTATTTGTTCCAATGTCAAGTTCAAGCAGTAGCTCGTGCTGGAGTTACTGGCGCTGTGATTGCTACCCTCACTCATGCTCTTTGTCTCGTCAATGACGACGACTTGAAGTTCGTGGGTATGGTCTTTGCTGGTGACAGCAGTAGTTGGTTGGCCTACAAAGGCTTGAGGTTTTGATGTTGCTCCTGTCGATGAGGAGTGTGCGGAATACTGTGAGTTCGACTCTGAAGCAAGCGCTGCAGACAAGAGAGTGGTGAGTATAGAAGGCACGGTAGCGAACGCAGCCAGAATTCGTTGGTGGCAGCCTGTTCGTGGATGTGAAACAGGCCTAGCCACAGTCAACATGGTTTTTAAGAGCCGTCAGAAGTTCAAGGTCCTTTATCGACTGCTTTCGTTTCACGGCACATTATTTAGATTCGCCCTGCATGCGCGACCTGAGGATGGAATAAAATCATCTTGAGTTACAATTACTGCATTCCTGATGTCATCAAAATAATGATATTACAGAGGTCCCATTCATTGTCATATTAACCTATAGGTTTCATGGTCTGCCCGCTCTTCTGGNAACTTATAGTGGAAAAACATGAATGGCCAAAATATGGTCTAAAATTACCTTTACATTCTTCAAATTTTTTCATGTATCCTCTAGTGCCAGTAACCGGCTCTTGCCAGTAATCGCCATCATCCTTTTGCAACTTGTTTCCCTCGAAATTTAGTGATTACTCTTGGATTATGACAGCAGACAATGTTTTATTTATTTCTCCAACAAAATAATTTAGAATGGTGGAAAAGAAATGATTTAGAGGTTTGTATGATCAACTTACCAAGACCACGTTGCGCATTCTTGTCCACTGAAAGTGGCCATGCAACAACCGTGACATTTTATTGTTTTGTGAAATTAAAAATCCCATAATTTATAAACATATTGTGTAAATTGAAAAATAGAGAGCTTAATCTGATTTTCAGGAAAGTTATATATGACGTCTGTCTTGTACCGTTTTTCGAGGAAATGATTTTCTTTGAGGCCGCATTATTGTGTTGCCACTCTGGCCATGTGCTTTTCCCCAATAGCGCGATGGCTTTTTTTTTTCCCCCCATGTCCTTACTCACGGTATGAAATCAAATAAAAAATCTTTCAGTTTACAATTAAACAGAATAAAGCCAAGCTTTTTATGCATTGATCAGAAATTTCATAGTTTTGTTTTCCAATAATTTACGAGCGATTTTTTCCTAAGAAAAATGGCTTTTCGTGAAGCCATTTTACCCTGCCTTACAGGAAAAATCTGTACCGGTGGCAACATCGTCGTGCATATTGATCCGGAAGTAGAGCGGCCGTAATCGGCACGACGCCGATGGTAGTGAACTATCGACAGAGACAACAATTGATAACTATTTCAAGGCGGTGGTTGACTTCTGCCACTCAAAACAAAGCTGAACTGACGTGAACTTTGCTTAAAATATAAAAGTCTGGTATGATTCTCTAAGCAAATCTAATCGGGAAATCGCGGTAAATAATAAGACGGCGGTTACCGGCACTTCGAGGATGTCACTATTCTGAACATGGATTGACTTGACACTTTTCAAACTTCAAATTGGATTTGAAAATAACTTATAGCAAATAAATTATCATTGAACAGATAATAATCCAGACCCTGTGCAAAATTACTGAAGAATTGTTCGTTTTGCCATTTGAACAGCAAATTTTGCACACAGCTAAAGCATGACATTATATAATATTTCAGTGATGGAGCACGCACACACACACACACACACACACACACACACACACACACACACACACACACACACACACACACACACACACACACACACACACACACACACTAACACACACGCCAAAACACACCCATCCACCCACCTACTCACCCACACTTACACAAACCCACACCCACTCACCCCCCCACACACACATACACACACACACACACGCACACACACGCACACCCATACCCACACCCACGCCCGCTCACACACATACGGAAATGTCCTCTGGCGACCTTGGCGGTCATTTTGCTAGCACTGCTGTACATGCTTCTCGTTTCAGTATCTTCGTAGCTACTTGTTGTGAGATAAAAAGTCACTGTCTATACCCATAGTCTCATTACCACTATCCAGAGAATCATGAACATTTGCATACACTTGGAGTACTTAATTTAGATATGCCTACACGTAAGTGTACTTTACTATAGACATAAAGCCACCGACTGACTTAATTGCACAAATAAAAGTGTTGTGGAATGTAATGCTCTAGATGTAGGCAACAATAACATTGTTTTGTGGCAACGTGAACACTTCACGCACATGCGCCTGAACTATAAAATGTAAAAAAAAATTAGCACTTTTGCTGTATCCGTGTTAATATTGCCACCAATACTTGCAGCGTTGATGCATATTGCCCGGGCTCTCACTGCCAGAGTTCCATGGTTCCATGAACGAAGCACCAGAAGATGAGATACATGCCGCTGGGACCTTAAATTGTTAAGCAGGTAAAATTTCTTGACATTCTGAAAATGGTTATCCGCAATTTAATGAATATTTATAAGCGGGAACGCAGAAGAAACAAAATACCTGCGATGTAAATTTTTAATCCAATCAAAGTGTCTGAAAACTTTTGTCTACAACACTTGTGAGACCATTTGCTCACGATTTTCTTTACTATTGCATCTATGATCTTGAAATTTGACATACTTCATCACACTGACAAACTTCTTAAAAAGATATCTCCAAGAGAGCCACAATCTGAAAAAAGTAGCTGAAACAGCTGAAAGAAATATTGTTAAAGATAATTTACTGCTCAGCCAATATCTAGAATAACCACCTATTTAATTTCATTTTTTTTTCTGCAAATTTTGCAACATAAAAAAAAATCTGAATTTAGCCGTTTACTATAGAAATGGCTGGCAAAATACATGATATATGGATCTATAAACTTAAAGATGGCTGTCATTTCCATGGCAACTTCACACGCGTTTTAAATAATTGATTTTGTGATTCTTCATTTCATGTCCCCTATAAGACCATAAACACATAAATTAATTCTTTTCCTAATTTTTAAGGACAAAAGTTTATTTTTGTATTACTGTAGAGTTTCCCCAACGACAGGTTTCCTGCGTTACTTACTTTTTTTTGTAATTTCTGCTCCCTTACCCTTAAGTTTGTTCTATATTAGTGTCTCCGGATTTTTTTTATTTTTGAAAAATACTATCATGAAAGTGCCATCACAACAGGGGGGTGATTATTGCACTTTTTAAAAAAAATCTTACGTTGAAACCATGATCCAGTCAATAGCCAGACACCCAGATAGCAAAACCACCAATAACAGCATGTGATATGTTATTTTTAACTGTGATATGTGGCATTTCCACAGTATCCTTGAAATCACATAATTGTATTAAGCATTTTGTATGAGACACAGCCCGCCAATGTGCTTCTCGCCCATCTAAAACACACATACATACACACACAAACATACACACACACACACACACACACACACACACACACACACACAAACGCACACACACACACACACTAACACACAAACACACACACACACAAACACACACACACACACACACACATACCAAGACACACTCCCCACTCACCGACACACACGCACACATACACACACACAGAAAGAGAGAGAAAAACAAAATTCGCCTTTTTTAGGGAGGGTCATATGAATGTGTGAACAACAGCCGAAACAGAACAAAAGAAGTTAAATATATACTGCTTACTTTAAAGGTTGATTCTTTCCTCAGATTTTGGGTCAGCGTGGTAATTCACTGAGCCAGAGGGGAAGATTGATGCTATGAGTGGAATGTAAGACTCAGCTTAATGAAATGAATAGCCGAAAGGAGAGATTACTCGAAAAATGTGTGTCCAGCCAAAGTACTCCGCAGGGCGCATTTTGACCAACCATCCAGTATTCTCACTCTGTAATATTATCTTTGTACGCCCATAATAATTATCAAGATCGCTCTTCCGATTTTATTGTCATTGTTGTTCTTGCTGCTGCTGCTGCTGCTGTTGTTGTTGTTGTTGTTGCTGTTGTTTTTTTGTTTTGTTTGTTGTTGTTGTTGTTGTTGTTGTTATGTGCATGTCTTGTCGCCAAACAATAACTGTAATTTGTGTAAGCAGCATAAACAATTATTCCGCAAGACTTGTTTCCTGTGGTTCTCACAGCTGTCGCCTCAGCAATGACTATCATATTATATCATTTGATCCAAGGTAGAAAACAAAATCCCAGGGATTTACTTGTTTTTTTCCGAACTCCGAGATCGTCACGGTCTTGGACCAGTACAAAGAACTATAGCGTCAACAGCAAGACTGGTAATTATAGTCTTTTTCTTGATGTGTAAAAAATGTTAACTCTGGAGCCACAGTGTTGGTGAATGGGCTCTCAGGCCGTTGTCTGCTTTTGGTTTTATAAAGCTCATAACCACCTGTGACAAACTCTCAGTTACAGAAGCCTAAATTAGTATGCTTGCATACGGATATTCTCTTGGATATCATACACCATTTTCATTACTTTCAAAGTAATGCTAATTAAACTATAACTTCTGGAACGTACTGAAATTAACAAAGATAAAGAATAAAATACCCCTAATGCAAGTTACCATCGCCAGCCGGTGATCGCATTTCTTGTTCTTTACACATACTAATTTCAAAGGGTTGATTTGCATTTCTCTGCCAGATATGGGAGGCCAAATTTTGCATGAAAGGGTTTATTACCTCTGGGAACCTTAGAG
This sequence comes from Ellobium chinense, assembly GCA_033807755.1. Classification (NCBI taxonomy): domain Eukaryota; kingdom Metazoa; phylum Mollusca; class Gastropoda; order Ellobiida; family Ellobiidae; genus Ellobium; species Ellobium chinense. The sequence goes on along the minus strand of JAWQUT010000012.1, from coordinate 3,330,153 downwards.
TTGTATTTTTGGTAATATGTAAATTTATAGTGGGCATAGAGTGAAAAGTATGAAATGTCCATAAACATTTGAAGCACCACCTAGCTGATTTAAAGGAGTTAATTTCAAGGAACAATGACCCGTTCATTTCTTTTGTACCGATATCACGACCGGAACGAACACAGACGTCAGAAAATCGACATCCAGTTCCCTTCACTTTCTTTCTTTCTTTCAGTCAAGAACTATTGCGTATTTTGTGTCATACAAAAGGGTACAAAATCAAGAACATAAAAGCAACAGCAAAACAAAATCTACTAGCAAATTTGCTGTATTTAAAAAGCATTATTTACAGCCTTTGAAAGAGGAACTGAGAGGCGAGTCCTTTACAGTATCCTCAAAGATTCAAATTTACTAACTTTGAAAAACGTCACATCTGCTTTATCGTTCCAACATTTTGGCACAATACTCCATTCCACCAAATCTCAATCCGTTGTGCAAACACAGTCGACAGTTGGCAATTCGATTTCGCCGCAGGTCGGAAATGTTTTGAAGTTAAGCAACAATAATGCCACTCGAGCGTGGACCACTTTCTGTTGAAATTGACTACTGAGTTCTAAGCAAATACATTCTATTCATTAAATAAGGGAAATGTGCAAATACGCATACAAATAAATGGTATCGCCCTTTTGTCGTTCTCGACTTCCTTCTGATATTGAACGAAGGACTCGATTTGCATTTTTGAAACAAAAAAACAAAAAAAAATCTCCTCGGCAAAATTTACGCACAATCACTATACGCATCTAAGACTTAGCTAAGTAAGATAACATACTTCCGCAAGGCACTTGATTTGTTTTTTTTCTATTTGGTTTAAAATATCATATATAAAGTTATGCACGAGGTTAAAACATTCTAAAAACCTCGTGAATAGTGTAATGGCAAGGAAATGACTAATAAGAAAAAAATTATTCAAGAATATTAAATTATTAACTGATAGTATGTAGAGATGCTGATTCAGTTCAGGGCATAGTTTGAATGCATGCACAAAAGCTTCAAACTGAATTTCAAATCTTATTTTACATGGATGAAAGCGCAGACATGTACATAAGAATAATAATAAGAAGAAGAAGAAGAAGAATAATCACATTCACTCATCCGCACGATGTCAACGTGGCTATTAACTGTTCAGGGTACGGCGAAATCTCGTTCAGATACGGCTAAACAAATATCCACTGACGGCGAAATAGAGTACGCCCCTTTTGACAATTTGTTCAATGTCGCCCTCACTTAATCCTTTCTCGCCATTAGGTTTGCCAGAGTGCTGGCGAACAGCAACCTACGGCGAAATCGAGTTGCACTCCTTTTGGTAATCACTACACTTTTGCGCCTTCTAGTGCTCCAATAGTTGTGTTCATGAGTTTTCTTTAAATCATATGTTTAGTACTTATTATATGTTCTTTGACTCACTGTTAATAGCCAAAAGGTGAAGCATTTGGAACTTTGATTCACCACAGAGAGATCGAAAGAGCGGGAAGCCCTCTTGGGCTTTCTCACTTTACCGATTCTCGAGACACTCTAAAACATCCTAATTCAAGAAACAGTGATTTGGGTGAGAAAAATCCAGCGTGACTATTTTAAATTCCATTTGGCACCTTATAACACGTCAAATCATTTCGTCTCATTACGATAAACAAATAATGATGCTTCTGTCTAACACCTCTGATTTTCATGTCGACGCCCAGTGCCGGATTAAGTTATTAGCAACAGTAGCATATCATTATGGAATCATAAGCCAGATTTCACGTTTATTGGCATCTCCTTAGCCAGATTTGAGACCGCACTATAGAAGGTGAGCGTCCGCGATGTGTAATTTACATCCACCCCCCACCCCCCTTCCCCCACCCATTTTCAAGAAAAAAATCAGTATGATTAATGCTTTATGAATGGATGCACAATTGGTATAGGAAAGTTCTTGATATTTGTTCTCGTTCTCTCTCTCTTTCTTTCTCTCTCATATGCACTCATCCATTAGCTCTATCCCTCTCGAGCGTATTGAAAAAGGTCCCCCTGGATTCTAAGTTCGCTCCTGGTGACACAGACCTAGCCTTAGCTTCATCCGGCCCTGTCGACGCAACCTCGAATCTTGATAACAGTAATGCTGCCGTGTCTTCGACACTGGCTTGCTTGGCTGCCTTGGTTTTGGGCTTACAGGGGTTTTAAGGTCTAAAATGAAGGAAACCGAAAAAAAAAACAACCCACCGTTTGTGTCAAATCTTGCGAAAATACAGCTGTTGTCATGAAATATTGAAGTGCTTCTTATGTGACATTTCCGTTTTTATCAGGACGCTTTTGAGAACCATGAAATTTGACCCCGTCCCCGTTCTTTTTGGCTCTCCTCGATGCCGAGTTGGGTGGTAAGTTAAGAGTTTAGAATATGGTTTGCAATCTATTAATATTTTAAACTTGTTTTCATAAACTGATGCAAATATAATGCCCGAATTAAAACTGGTGACTGCCGATTCAAAAGTTGGTTCCGCCCCAATTCATTTTCCATCCGTTTGACTTTGTTGTCTACGGATTCAATGTCATTGGTCAGAATATTACATGTTACGCATTCGCTTCTTAGGCGTGGCAACCTCATTCGAGGAATGGATAATGTTCCAAGCATGTACTATTACATGTATTGTATCATCGAGGACTACTGCGATACGAGTGCCCCGCTTATGTAACATTGGTAAAATTGATTACTATGAGTGTACTGCTTTTGCTTTGTTTACACCAAGTCTTTTATCAAAGCAAATGTGATATTGTTTAACAAAGCCGACATGTGTTACATCTGAAAACCTTGTTGCTGTGAAGCACATGGGTTAGCGCTGGCAAAAGAATACATCGATCCAATATAATATTATGTTACTTTAATTATGCAACCCATAATGTTTCACGAGTGTGATTACACCTACTGGCATGCAGGAGTAACGCCCTACCATTCAGGGGCGTCATAGTGGCACTCGCAACACATGTCAGTGGAAATTTGGGGGGGGGGGGNGATAAGGGGGGGATGCAAAAGTCTCATAAACTTTTGATTCACGTTGATTTAATCCCATTCATGTCGATTCATGATCCCTGAGGGGAGAGAAAAAGAGAGATTGAGGAGAGAAAACAAAAGAGAGAGAGAGGGAGAGAGAGAGAAAGATAAGCGTAAAATGAGAATACAAAGAAAACGAGTTGTTGTTTGTTGTTGTTTTTTTTTGCAGTTTGTATAGTCGGCAAGGTGTGGAAAAATTTTACTATGTGTACAGTGAAGCCCAGATCACGCAAGATGATTTGTGGATGCGGTACTATCCGACAAATATCCGCCTTTTAACATCCGTTTCGAATCATATCTCGCTCCATCCGTAAGACGTATTTTCTTCACCCTCTATAAAATAACCCTATTAGCATCGCGGCGGCAATAACGTTCAACACGTAAGACCCCAATCTCACTAGCCGTGGTGATTTTTTTTTCTTTCAACAGGTCTAATTATGCGAGTATCCCTGTTCGATCCCGTCCACACGAATAATATGCCGTAGTGAATGCCCTACCCTTCGCCGGCATACTCTCCGATCAATGACAGCATATTTACCATGCATTTTGGATTTTACACTTATATAATTATATGTATATACTTAATTATAATTTCTGTTCTGTATATACTTATATACCTGGCTATCCTATCCGTCTCCTGAACATTTGGGTGTTGACTAGTGACTGTGACTAATGTAGTTCGAAAGATTCTGTGGTAGGATGGGTTCACAATTATCATTTTATCCTTTAACTGTAACTCCTATCTTGGAAACTTTGGGAAACATTTTGATTTTACAGAACATGGGCTAAGCTCTGTGTGCCCTAATAAAATTTATGTGTGCACTTCAGCATTTCTCGGGTGTCGATTTTCAGATTTTCAACGTTGATAGAATATTTGTGCGTTTTTGTAGTTATCGTAATATGATTTTTATCAAAAAATGATTATTATGCCACATTTTCCAAATGGGGAGCCGTGGGGAGTTAGCAAAATGATGGGCTCGGCTGTATATTATAATGACATTCATCAGCGATTCCGAATGCAAGACAAGACATGCATTTTAATTTCTTTCTCTTCCTCTCTTTCTCTCTCTCTCTCTCTCTCTCTCTCTCTCTCTCTTTCTCTCTCTTTCTCTCTCTCTGTCCCCCTGTTACCAATTACAGAAAGACCTCCGAGTGTATACGTATGGATGAGGTGCAATCTCATGCTGAAAGCAGCACGGCCCCTCTACCACAGAGGCTTTCATAGATAAATGTGTGGACGTGTGATTTGTGAGTCGTACTCAGAAACTGAAGACTGTCAAGTCTACGCGGGGGAGGGGGGGGGAGAAGGAGGGGGACCAGGGCGCTGCACCGCGGGCGACCAGCAACGACTTTGTTATGTATTTCATTTCTAATATTATGTATTTAAATGTATGTGTATTATTCCATGACATTGGATGACATTCAAAACTAATATCCCTACTGTGTAAATGAAAGTATAATTAATAAGTACTATCTTCACAAATGTCTCCCCTCGTCGCTCCTTCTTGGTCACAGTCCTCTCTACTTCACTATCTCTCTTACAGCCATGATCGATAAAAACTATCAATTTCAACCTAGGGTAATATACCTAGTCTGCTCCATATTGAAAGTTATATTTTTTTTCCTTTTCGGCCTCATCAGTCCACCACCACCTGACATTTTCCGTACATGCGACGTGAACTTTGGCCAGGTAGTCTCAAGTTTGAATCTTCTCCAACTGATCGTTTTCGGACTTTGTCATAAAGAAGGAGTTATAAGAATCCAGACCAAAATTCAGACGCTAGACAGTCTTCCACACCAGTGACCGTAGTCATAATCCTTACGTTATTTAACTCACGGTGGTAACCACGGAAAACTCCCAAAACATTAGTAGTGTTCACTGCAGTTAATGCAATACGTTAACTAAGTATGGGTAATGCATACGGCCACAGTAGCCTTTGCTGCTAGTTCAGCGTAGAGCTTTCTGGTGGGAATGAATAGCTTTGCAGCCTACAGTTACAGCGTTGAGGTAGCACAAGATGGAAACGGAAAGTGCTCAAGAAGGCAAATGCAGAGAGAAAATGGAAGAAGGAAAGATAGTCATATGACGGGAATCGAATCCACGAACTCAGCGTCGGCACCCATCGCCTCGCCGTCAGTTAGGAATCAGCTGGAAGTCACGCCGCCGCTTTTAAAAATTAGTTTAGTGGTTGGGGTCTTTCCAGATGCACCGCGTTTGTTCTGAGGCCAGTCCAATGCTTCTCTCAAACTTCCTACCCCAAACCGCCCCTGGACAAAGCTTATATTGGTTTTCCCACCAAAATAACTTTTCTTGCATGATCTTCCTGTTAATATTCATCTCCCATCAAAACATTTCTGCGAAACTACGAATGCCCATGATGACGGAGCAGAAATTAGACACGAATTTTGCTGAAGCAAATAGCTACTCATATATAACCACTCAGTTTTCTTAATCACAGTTTTGGCAGATATAAGCTCTTTATCAGATAACTTTAGAACGAGTACTTTATATGTTACAGAGTAATATCCCTGTATCCACTGTCGTTAACCTTCGAATTTCCCTTCTGTTTTCCCTCATCCCCCTTTTCCACACACAAACCACTCATCAGCCAACACCTTTGAAATCTTATGCAATTTATTCTGACTATGAAATGAAAGTTTCAAACATAAAATGTGCTCAGAGACACTACTGAGAAACTTTTTTTGAGCTCTGGAAACATCTGCTGCAAGCGTATTAACCGTCAAGCAACAATAATGTCAAGAGTTGTTTGACATGCAGATAATCGGTCACACATATCGAATCATGCAGGCACGTAATACGCACTCACTGGCCCGTTCGTCCGCTTCATCTTTCTCCCACTCATATTGAGTACTTTTGTCATGTAAACACTCTGTTTTCATGGGGGAAAAAGCTGGGGGAATTGTGACATGATTCTGACAATAGTGGGTGGCACAGCTGGAAATCTAATAAGAATTGTACTTATATGTATATGCTACTAGATCTAATCTAAACTACACGTAATCAGAGTAAATAGGCTTTAGTAAATTAATGTTCTCACTAGACTGCGTCAGGTTCGTAGTATACTAATGAGGAAAATCACCACGAATCTAAAGAGTCCTAGCATAGCCTACATCATAGGGTCATCGTAAAACAAGAATGGACCATCCCACATTTTTGAGATGTTGGCCGTAAAGGGTTCCATGAATAGATATTAACTCAGTCTTGCTATAAATATCAGCTAAATTGCTATTTTTGGCTGTGGGGACTTCTGACACCAACTTTTCTTTTCTACAAGTCTTTTTAACCCAATGGCAGCATAAACGTCATCCCTCAATTTTTCAAAGCACAGCTTAGTGTGGCATGGTCCACTCTTGCTCTACAGCGACCATATATTTTTTTCTAATATAGGCCTACTTTGCATCGACCATCATTGAACAATTCCGGTACCAGTGATGTAGATTTGGCATTTCTTCTAAAAAAATGTACAAAGAGGTTAAAACAGTGCCACTGGATCATCTTCCCTGGAGGTTATCAATTTCTGCAAATTTCTTCCATGCTTTGTATAGTATTGTGTAATTTCGAACTCATCTCAGCGGAAGTCTATCTCGAGTACTTGTAATTTTTTTTTTTAACAGAAGTGTTATCGCTCGTGGCGTGGCACTGATTTCTGCGTCGGTCCTCACCGTTTTTCTTCCTCACATCTCAGCACTGTTACTTTAAAACAAACACTTACATAATCGCCTTGTGTTCAGTTCCTCCACCTGGGCCTGGAAAAAAAAAAGTAGGAACAAAAATCCTATCCCGGCTTATGAAGATTTTGGTTCCAGCGATCTAAATCCTCGCTCTAAGACATTCTTCTTCCTGCTCCTTAGTATAATCAGGTCACTGCGTTAAATTTGGGGGATTTCCTGGATCACGATATGGT
>JAWQUT010000012.1:3314409-3317741 GCA_033807755.1 Ellobium chinense | reverse complement strand
AGGTCATAAATATATTGGTTTTATTGTTTGCTTTCTCTGGGTTTGTACGTGTATCTTTGCTCCTGCCGCACTAGACAAGCTGGAGATGTATCGGTAAATTATGATTCAGATTTACAAATCTTGGCCTTCAGCCACCCTTTCCTTTCCAGCCCCTCTGATACCTACTCGCGCCACTTACGGCTTTTATATGGCAGCCCCATCTATAGCGACATTCTTAAGGCAGAAAGGGGTGCATCCACGCTAATGCACCGGATCACTTAGATTAAACCCCCACGGCATTCATGAATCGTACTGAGATGCTTATACAAGAGGGATGAAAGACCCTCTATATGGTACTATTGAGTATCAGAAAGTCACCAACCCACTAAGAACACAGAATTCGCTTCATAATAGTGATATGACAGTAGAGTGATAGGCTTTAATGCACACAGAACACAGTATTCACCCCATAATAGTGATATGACAGTAGAGTGATATAATGTACACAGATTACAGTATCCACCCTATAATAGTGATATGACAGTAGAGTGATATAATGCACACAGATTACAGTATCCACCCTATTACAGTGATATGACAGTAGAGTGATATAATGCACACAGATCACAGTATCCGCCCTATAATAGTGATATGACAGTAGAGAGATATAATGCACGCAGATCACAGTATCCGCCCTATAATAGTGATATGACAGTAGAGTGAGATAATGCACACAGATCACAGTATCCGCCCTATAATAGTGATATGACAGTAGAGTGATATAATGCCCACCGGCAGGAGCATTGAGTATCATAACGGATGTACATGTTCTTTATGCCTGCACCAGGGTTGTTGTAACGAGTAAAAAGTAACGCCGCCACGACTACTCGTTACTGTTTTCGAGTAACAATTACTTACACGTTACACGCTTCATCTAAAGTAACGAAAAAGTACTCGTTACCGAATTTTTGCGTAAGAATTACAAAATTACTCGTTACTTTTTCATTACTTTTGTGCTCGCGCGCGTGTGTGTGCTTACTTGACGGCCCGAATTGGATTTTCGGCGAGAACAAAAAAATCATAGCAAGCCGATGTCGGGCGCAAGCCCCTTCTTCTGACCACGTGTACCTGTGCAAAACTAAACGGTCATGAAGATGTGTTTACGCAACGGTACCACTGATCCTCCGTTGTTCGCTGCGTAAACATCGTCACGTCATGATTATGTAAGGCGCAGTTTGTTATCGCATTGGTAACCAGCCATCATTTTTAAAATTGTTTTTGCGTGAAATTCAGATGAAAAGGAGCTAGTGGTGGGGCGTAATAATCTGGCGCCAACTCGTAAGGAGGAAGTTGGTGAGGGAAGGGGGTGAAGGGTACAGACGTAGGATACTAGGATCAGGCTTCACCTTCGCGCCCCCCAGTCGCGGGAGGGAGGGAGGGAGGGAGGGGGGCTGGGAAAAGACTAGACCTAGAGCTGGCATTGCAAGGAAAGTTCAGAAATGGGGAGATCATAGGCCTAGAATTCGTCCAGAAGATGAGCCAAAGATACCAGCCAGTGAGACTGTAATGACTGAAATAGATCGACACTGACAGCTGTGCATAATTTTAAGAACACCAATAACATGTGAATATGTGACCATTCTTTTAAGAATATTATTTCATGACCGATACTCTTCCATCTCCGAGTTGGTCGTCAGGGGGGCAACAGAAAAATACCGTAAAAGTCCTAATGGAAGGAAAACTTTTGCAAAACGGTGACATCACTAATAAATGAACAAGATGGCACCCTGTTTGGAACTGGGTAAACGGGATGAGCTCCGCCCTTGATTCTAGAAATAGGTCGAGGGTTAGTAGAACTACTAAAAAGCATGATTAAATATATAACAGTTAACTAACCTTTAGATAAAGGAAAAAAAAACCCACTTGAAATGGAAGTTCTAACAGCGCTAAAAAAGGTATCACAAAATTAAGCAGCTCGGGCCAAAACATAAAAAAATAGTCCAAAAAGCTTGTAATGGTGTGGAAATTATTGACCCAACGAACGCTGAGACGTTGCTCCAGCCATTTCTTTTGCTGTATGCCGATGACACTGTACTAGTTGCCAAATCAGATACAGACCCCCAGTACTCTCTACAAATCTTTAATGAATACTGTAAACAATGGAAGCTCAAGATAAATGCGAGCAAGTCCAAAATTATGATGTTTGGCCGTGACAGGAGAAGACGCGACATAAAAATTGACGGTCGTCGACTTGAAAAAGTAAACACTTTTCAATATCCTGGTCTGGTCTATAGCCAAAACGGACGCTATTGTAATGCTATGAAGCATAATGTGGAGCAAGCTCGAAGAGCTGTCTATAGCATATCTAAAAAGGCCAGAGAGCTCAAGTTATCAGTTAGCTGTCAGTTATATGTGATTAACACTGTAGTCAAGCCTATACTTTTGTACGAGTCAGAAATATTCTGTTTCGAGAACCTACAAATTGTTGAAAAGTTTTACTTACAAACATTGAAAAGGATCCTCAACGTGAAGCTCTCAACGCCCTCTTATATGGTATACGGGGAAACTGGTTCTTTTCCAGTTTACACTGATGCCATGTCACGAGCTGTCTCCTACTGGACTAAACTGAATATAAGTAACCGAACTCACCTAACTTCCCAAATGCTCCTCTTAAAATACACCAACACTCAATATACTCCTCACCATACCTTACCTACATTCAGTCGTCCCTGAACAAATTAGGTTTCACATTAAATAGTCTAACCCTGACCAGTCTGACCTCCTCAGGGTTAATTTGCAACATTAAAATAATGACGAATTAAAGACCAGTTCATTCAGAAATGGCAAGTACAAATCCAAGAATCAAGTATTAGCCCGGTGACACACTAGTCGTATAAACGGACGACTGGCTGTCTTATTAGCTCGTGCGAATGCAGTCATTTACCAGAATTGACAGAGCATGCCACACTGGTCGTGCATGGTCGCAGGTTTATGCGTCTGTCTCATAAACAACAACAAAAAAATCCCCACTGGCAGTCGTCCGTTTACACGATCTTGTGCGATGCAGAGAGTAAACATTTCCTTTGTAAAAAAGCTAGGTCCTCGTACACTGTCTTGTAGATCAGCGGATCAAAACATTGACATTGCTATTCTCATCTCCGCAACTGAAGAGCGCCCTGTCCTTTGGGATAAAAGTTTAGATTTCTATAAGAGCAGAATTTAGCCAGAAGCTCGTCAACCGAACCCAGTGACATGCGAAAATAGTTGAAAAACCTGGACCCATCCAGTCGTAAATTTTCAAACAATATGGCAAATGCGCCACATGTATTTCTCTCCAGGTTTAATGGGTGAAC
>JAWQUT010000012.1:3278546-3299362 GCA_033807755.1 Ellobium chinense | reverse complement strand
TGTGTGTGTGTATGTGTGTGTGTGTGTGTGTGTGTGTGTGTGTGTGTGTGTGTGTATGTGTGTGTGTGTGTGTGTGTGTGTGTGAAAGAGGTTATTTGTAATGGAATAATGACTGAAATCAAGCGAAGATGTATCAGAGCTGTTGGGGACTGAGTGCAGCAGAGTATAGTGTTTTATGGTTTCATAATAATGTACAAGTTATTGTCAGACTGATAATGTTTAGCGCCTGTAAATAACACTTTGAATTCTTTACGTGTGATGTCATGTCTTTCTAGACCAAAACTATACCTAATGACGGACTCGAAATAGTATGACGCAGAGTAAATCATTACCCATTCGTATCAAGAGCTTTTAGACTGACATGTTTTTTTTTATCCAAAATGTCAGTGACACCACATGGACAAGCAATAAATGAACAAATGACGGCAAGACAGTCACACACATTGTACAACATGACTATTATCTTTAAAAAAAAAAAAGAAAAAAATGCATTATTATCTATATTAATAAAACGCTTCAGCCAAATTTGTGTCACAGATTTCTTGAGAACTACGTAACGTAAAAACATGCGGTTTTCACCTAAATTCGTAGAAAAATACACAAAAGGTAACTATACACATCAGTCCTTTTTATTTTTTTTACCCTTTAAAAAAAAAAGAATGTGTATAGCAACGAAATACAATCTCCGATAGATATTTTCAATCCGCCCGATTCGCCTATCGTCCAACTTTTTCACGGAGTCTAATGCATTCGTCTATGATGCCTTTCGGTGCGTTGTCTGTCTGCTCATATGTAAAATGGGGTGTTTGTCTTGTAACTTATACAGTACAACATATTCAAAAGCAAAGCGATGTGTTATAGGACAAATTGTGAAAGGGCACAGAAAAATTTACGGAGACTCAGAAGACGGTGTATTGCCGTGGAAAAGCTATTACCTTCAAATGCATTAGGGTTTTCACGACAACAGTGGAGAATGTATTGCTTCCTAATTTCTGAGAAAAAATACTGCACTCAAATAAGTAGTGGAATTCATTCCCTAGAGCGATTTTACTGCATAAGGGACATATCCTTTCATGCAGAGGGATGTTGGACCATCGCCCTTGTTCAGTTTGGTAGTCCATAGTTACACATACGAAGTTTACTAAGAGAAACATAGTTTAAACGAAAAGATAAACAGTCTATAGCATTCCCGGGTGGTATCTGACTTATCCAAACGTCACATTTCCTTAATAAACAACTGTTTCTACGTACACGCTAAAAAGCCCAGCCCCGGCAATTTTGGTGGCATCAGCACTTGCAAAACCTTGACGTAAAACAAAGCATTAACATCTGGAATACTGACAAATCAACGACCAAAACCGGCATTGATAAAGACTAAAAACACGGCTTAAATTTTATTTAGGATTTACTCACCTTCTGCAAAAGGAAAATTAAGCCAGTCAATTTGTATTGCCAAGCAGGATAAGAAAAGCCAACTTCCTCACTGTAATCAAATATTAATACTCAACGGCACGAACACCAGCTGCATATGCTCCAGTGATTCGAATGCAGCAATTAGATTAGCTGATAAAACACGTATTCACCTAACCTGCCAGAACAGATTACAGGACCTCAACTTAAGTTGTTTTTTTTTCAGTCGCAGGGTTTCCGCACAATCAAAAATAGATGCATTTATATAACCTGTAATTGTGATAATATGTGTTGTTCCACGAACTTTTTGTCGGCTGAAAGGGTCGAAGATCAAAGCTGTTTTTGATCCTCTGTCCATGCAGAAGAAAACAGAATCACAGTCGAATCCACATTTATATACAAAGTATTTCACTCCTTAGGACAATATCTTAAACATTTTGCAGCAAATCCATTAATCACCGACAAAAATATAATGATTACCTTATGCGCTACATTCAGGCTCAAAATAATATTCTATCTTCAAGTGTAAAATAAAACACGTAAAAAATGTTCCAGTTGTGTTTTTCATGAAGGTTATCACAAATGATCATTCAGGATTTTTAGTGTGTGATATACAGTGTGGATTCGTTAATGCTCGTTTATAGTATTCTCTAGTTAATCAATGTAGGTGAAAGAAGTCTGCGCTTCATTACATTTTCCAAACTGACGTTCAAAGTAGCAGTTTTACCACAGGGCGGACCGACCGATGAGCGCAGGTCTCGCACGCGCTCATGCCTCTCTCTCTAACTACTCACGCTGACAAGGCGGCTCAGGGCAGGACTGCTACGGTGATCGTGTGGGCTTTTCGCCTCAACAGTCGTTCATATCAGTGTTAACGTAAACAAGACTAGCAATATAAGTTGCATCGCCTTTTTTTCTTCTTGTACGTTTTTTTTTTCATCTTGTTTTACGCCCTCTTTTTCATGGTTGTATGTAATCCTTTTGTTTCTTTTTCTTCCTCTCATTTTTCTTCTTTTCTGTCCTTGCACTGCTCACACCTTGTTGATTGAGGCGTAAAGAAGGTGCGTCAGGTGGGCAAAAACTAGAGGCACTTTGGTATGATTCAAGGGTATTATTCACTGGTTCTAGTGCACAGCTGTACTACAATAATAACAAAGTCGTAAAACAAAAATTACAACTACTAATCTAAGAAATTTTTATGATCGAGCATTGTGATGAAGGGGCTAGGCGCTATACTGATAGTCTAATGGCTTCGATTCCAACTTTGAAGGTATGAAGATGCCAATGTTTTTTTCACTGTTGGCTATATAAGGTTTTACACCTCTCATTAATTTATCCAGGGCTCCCAAGCCAAAATACTTTCCAAACATATTGTTTAGCTTCTCCTCCAAATTTTGACACAAAGAAAAATAACCAATAGCCAGTTAGATTTTGAGAACTTAGGCAGTGAAAAAGCCTATCAAGTATTTTAGGCCTTTTTACTCAGTAAAGAGCGTAACCTTACCCACCCAGCAACAACCACAAAGTTTATACTTGAGTGACTAAACGCCATCTATTGTGAGTCTACAAATGTATCTGCACCTATCTAAGCCTTTGAAATTCAAATCCAACCCCTTTCCTCCCCTCTCCATGGCCAGTTTTCTGATTTTATGGGGACTATTTAAAATTGTATATCAAAATGCCAGGTGCTATGGCCATCTTCATACCTGAATATGTCACGCTGATTANGGGGGGGGGGGGGAGGAATGGAAGGGTTATGAAGGGGCGTTCCAAGACACGACAGGGTAAGGTATTAAACACAGCGAGGACCAGCAATTTTGTGATGTAGAACAAGTAAACATAAATGTGTCATATTCTTTCATTATTGTGCCGGTTGAAATGCATGACACTGCACGACGAAATCCTTAGTGACTGAGAAATTGTGTTTTGTGTTAGGTCTATAGCTGTCATCTGTTAGTCGCAAAGTTTCGCGCGAAGCCGATGCTTTGGGGGGTCTGTTTCTCGTCGTGGTGCATAACTTGTGATGAAACAAAATGAAGAACGGATGTCCTACTGAAATAACGGTTACTGCCCAAGTCTATTTGGAAACCGTCCTTACATAATATGAGCAAAGCATAGACCGATAATAAAAAATGCTTCAAAAAAACCTACGTTGAGAGAATCTGTTTATTCACAAGATGATGATAATGTTGAAGACAACGACAATGATGTTAATTGCCTCGTTCGATTTTCTTCTTTACATACTGAATCCCAGAGAACAGGTAGATACATACAGTGCTCGAATTGCAAGCCAAGGATTCACACAACTGAAGCATGCCAAGGTATATAACCGTGACAATAAGACACGAGCACATAACCTTAGGTCTTTAGTTTGATTGCTTGGCAAAGGAAACAAACAGAAGTATATACCGTGAAGATAAGAATTCAGCTATAAGTAAGGAGGAATTATGTGACAAGCAAAAGCATTTTACGTTAGCTGAAGATTCTGGGACAAAGATGGTTGATAGATAACAAGAGATACTAAGGGGTATTAAATGGCTGTGGCGGCTCCCGACTCCCAGAACTAGCCGTGCAACCTCCTCCCCCTCACCCAATCTCTATGTTTGTTCGTCCCTTCCCCGAATGTATTGTGAGCGTAGTGCAAAACCTGAAAGGCCATTTTACTGCAACCAACAAAATACAATAGAGACGTCTTGATTTGCCTTAGTTGCAGTATCTTTTTAACCCGTTTCTGTGTGTTCTTAGCTACATTTTACCCGGCACTACACGGTTTGCACTTAATGACGAGCCGCCACTGTTAAAAGTGAGTAAGCTATTATTTGAAAATACGACTGTATGATGAGCAGGGATCCGAGTAGACTGCCTAACAGTGAGTGTATGATAATAAATTCACTTAGTTATCAGTTGGAGATAATTATTTTGATCTTCGGATCCTCACGGCAAGCTCCTAGAAGAGCTATACATGGACTTTGTTAACAGTTAATGGAGCAGGAGCCTAATTGGTTAAAAAAAATTGGACTATTCGAATCGATGGTAGCAGAGTATAAAATCGGACAGATTGTATAGAAATAATCATATAAAAAATGAAACCACACCGCAAAAGTGGTGAAATTCAGTTTTGAATTTGTAAAAAAATAATTGTTACAGGCAGTGTTTCCCAATGGCTTCAGCGGATTTCATTTGTGCGGACCTGTGATCTGCAAAAGAAGGCCAAATTTTTAACTCCTATTCATGTAATTTAAAATTGTGAAAAATCTAACCGAAGAACCCCCACCGTAAACAGTACATAACTTGAGCACAGTGGTGGCACCAGACCTGCAGACTAGTCTTGGCCATCTCGGAACGTTCCTGTGGTCAGAGAAGACATTTTTATTAAATGGCTCAAGAAGCTTTTACAATTTGGCTCCTGCAACCTTGATCAAGGGAACATTAAGTTTACAATTTCATGAAGATGCTGATACTGGGATTTTTAATACCTTCGCTATGTTTGACGTAAACGTACGGTATAATCTTTTCGTCTAAATAGCTTTTGGTCGTGCATGTACGTTGCATTCTTGTGTCGTATCTGACGTCCTTATGCGTTTTACTATTCGGAGGAGCATGGCCGATGGTTGTGACGTTGGACTCAAGATGTAAAGGTCGTGAGATCGATTCCCGACCATGGTCATGTTGTAGATACCTTGGAAAAGCATTTCATTCACATTTTCCTTAGTCCACCTGCCTGTGAAATGGGTACCTGGCTATAGGCAGTGAACGATATTGTCAGAACGCTAGTGATCAACGTCCGTATATGGCAGCGGCACTCTTCACTCCCCAGGGAGTTGAGAAAGTTATAGAGTGACCTAGCCCGCTTGAGTAATAATAGTGTAGGAGTCGCGTGAGCGGGTATCAACCTGGATACGAGATCTATAAATCACATTCTTCTTCTTCTTATTATTATTATGATTATTAAGTATGTAATGATCAGTAATGAATGTGATTTATGAACTTTTTACTATGAAAATTGTACTAAGTACACTCCTCAATGTTTTCATGAAAATAAACCAGTTGGATAAGGACACGACAAAGATCTTGATGACAGGCCAAGATATTAAAGGGCGCGTGAGGATATGGAAAGCAGAGATATCATGTAAAATTGTAAAATATGAGGAATCGTGTTACTTTTAATCATGTTAAAATTGGTGGTGGGGAGGGGGAGGGGGGCTAGAGGACACTTAGGTTATGCAATCATAAGCTACCGGTAGAAACAGCGAGATGGGAGGGAACAGAGCTAGAGAATAGAAAATGTCATTTTTGTAATTGTCTAGGAGATGAAATCCAATGTTTTAATTTGAATGTGAACAGTCAATAACTGAAAAGGCACAGATTTACGGATAGAAGATTTTATGTACGATCCAACAAGTTTAAGGCAAAGGAGTTGTTTGAGTGTTGGAAAACGAATGTTTAAGTTAGACTGGCTAAATTCACTGAAATTGTGTTACAAAAATTTCAGTAAAGGTATATATAGCTACTGAGTAATTAGACGAAAAAAGAATGAGTGTAAGGGTTGAGTGAATGATTATTAATGAAGGTGAGTGGCATATAATATGTTGAATGTAAAATGTACAAATACGTTGTGAATATAATAATATGTGAATGTATCAGTACATTGTGAACGTGTGCGAAGTTAGTAGTTATAGTGCTTTAAATGTTCATGTGCTGTCCCGTTGCATATTGTATTTTGCCCATGTACCATACTTGTGGTCTGGGCTTATTCCTAATAAATGTTTTTAAACTTGTTAGATCTTTGACACCTATTGTTTTTCCTTCTTTTGGCCCTATTAACATTTTGTGTTATTCCAAATATACCACTGTGATTTGGGGAAATTTCTTCCATGGAGGTTAAAGTACTTCTTTTGCCCGATCTTTTAACTGGAAGAAAAAAGGGGGGTCAACGCCCAAAATTTTTCACAAATGTCTTTTGAAAAAGATCACTCAAATTCTGATTTGGTCCCCAAATTTCCATTTGGCTGGTTTTGACCGCGTGCGAATACATAGGTCTACACATTTTATTTTTTTATCTAGAAGGCTCAAATTGTACCTGAAACTTTAAAATTGGATGCTTTATTTAGATCACAGGTCATTTTACACATTTCTACACCCTAACACTGGCTGGCAGGGCCCCAAAAAAGGGGGATTTTATATATTAGCGGATTAATTGGTTGTACACAGTGAGTGATTTGCCCTTCTTATAGGTGTCACAAACCGTTAGAGCATGGCGGGTCAAAGGGCTATCACCGAAGTCACACAATATGTTTATATTCAGTAAACTGACTCCACCGTCACGAGGCTCAACAAGCCAACGTTTCAGAATAAGATGCAAATTAACTGTACGCGAGATATTTCATCAACACGATACTCTTTTCTGACTTTCAGTCACGTAGAAAATCCTAAAATCTCTGTGGTATCTCTGTCTTTCCTACTGTAACCAGTTCGAGCTCGTCTGAAAATTGATGACAACGGGAAACGGGAAATCAGATACTCTTGGTTTCAGCGATAAAGTACAACTATTATATAGGCTGCTACTGCTGATAGTGGACTTATTTACACGTACGCTTACGTTGTTTATTCATTTCTTTCTATGTCACTGGCCTATTTGTTATTAAAAGCAGCAAAATTCTATGCGAAAATGTGTATCTCTAGTGTCACAGGCTTCAATAAACTAAGCCTTCCTCAAGACAGAAAAAAGTATTCCTTATGTCTCCAAATATGGTATCATTTGACAAGACACTTGGGAAAACATAAGTTAAAACATAGCTCATTAAAGAACTCTTCAGTAGATCTTTTGATGATTATTATATACCGTTTTGTAAAATCAGTAACATAAATGGCAGTACTTTTTTTTTCCTGAGAACAGCAGCAAAATGGTGATTAACGAAAGAATTCCTGTCGCCAAAGCGCTGGGTATCAAATAAATGAGGTAAACGTTCTCATTTGTAGACTTCGAGGTGTCATGATTTGTTCATGATTGGTTGGCCGATTGTTGGCTCTACCTATAGTCCCGTAGAATGGTTGCTTAATCCTAAAACTTCCATAACCCCAAAAATAATAACATAAGGGATAAGATATTTAATGCTGTATAAAGGTCAGCTAAGCTATACATCCGATAAGCTCTACACATTCATAGCGTTGGAAAATTGTGTAGAAATTTTACAACCCTGTTAGGTGAGAAAATGGATCACTTTTAGTGAAAGTACAAGCCTTTAAGAAATTTAAGATTTTGTTTTGCTCCATATTAGTTGTCTGGGTCATTGCAACCGCCTGTAACTACTGGTCATATAAGAGAGTGTGCGTAAAGGAGATTGTGAGGATAGAAACTTCCAAGGACAGTTTTTATTCCCTTTTGGCAAGCAGCTAGCATATGAGGAGAGGAGGAGATTAGGCACTCCATAGGACACATGGTCCGGACTGATTTGTCTATATTTTCATATAATCTAGACCGATAACTCCAATATTTGACAAGTTTCAGAACTGATGAGGTTTTCAGAACATTTCCATAAGAGCTAATTTCTATGTTTGTTTGTCAAGTCTTGCTGGATGAGTACAAAGTAAACTCAGAAAATGGAAAATAATTTCATTGATCTACCCCCTATCATGACTGTGCTCTTCTCTGCAGCTTTCAAGACGTGGCATGCAATGGAGGCATCGGTACTAATAACATGAAAATATCGACAAATTAATTTGGACCATGCGTCTAAAGGAATGCCGAAATGGAGGAGGATGGCAGACCAAACACTGTCTATCGACTGGGTTGTGTTGTGTATTTTCTGAGTGGTGAGGGCAAGGACACATAAACCATGATTTAGCCGACTCTCGCCGACCAAAGACCCTAGCAGGGGGATATGTAGTTTCAGCGAAATGAAATTCAGTTAGAGCGAAACAACTACACATGTACAGCGCCAAAACATATAGGCTGCAGTTTCAGCGAAATTGTGCGGAGCTTATGTATTCATTTACAGCGCAAGATACACACATAAACAGCTTAGCCACTTGAAAAGAAAGAGAGTGTGTGTGTGTGTGTGTGTGTGTGTGTGTGTGTGTGTGTGTGAGAGAGAGAGAGAGAGAGAGAGAGAGAGAGAGAGAGAGAGAGAGAGAGAGAAAGAAGAATGAGAAATGTCAGTTTCTGACAAGATCATCAGATTGTATTTAAGATGAAGTTTATTCCGATTGTTGCTGACAGTGTACGAGCAAAAATGTACAGAAACAGATATTCAGTATGTTTTTGGACTCTGCCTCTTTGCGCTGTAACCGTATTCTCTTTCCCCACAACAATAGAAACAGCTTTTGACCCCGCCTTTGGGCGCTGTACATGTATGTATCATATAAACAGGGCCTATTTCCGGTGACATAAAAGTGTGTAATAATTTTTTGTTATGTCACACGTTATATAAATTTGACCTTTGACCTGCTTACGAATACTTTGATCGGAAGCCTTGGGAACCTCTAGGGGTATGAATATGTGACGTCATTTCTTTTGTAACTATTTTCAATGCCGTGGGGTTTACTTCCGTCTAGATTTTACAACAACAAAAAAAAATTCAGTCTGTCTTTCTTATCACTTGTCATCGTTTTCTTCACGTTTCAGTTTCAGTTCAGTTAAACATTTGAATTAAAGTCAGAGTGTTTCTGTGGTCCAAAAATTTCATAGATGATTGTCAGCTGTATGGATCCATTTTGTATCGCGTACCTGTGTGGTTCATTCAGTTCAGTTGTGATTGCAGTATCTCAACACAGAACGAGGCTCACTTCAGGGTCCTTTTCAACATTCAAAGTTCATTTTTTTTTGGTTAGTTGGAGTTTTTATGATAAAAAGGATCAGAAACTCGTGTTTTGTTTGATATAACATTTACGAAATTCTCCAGGGGCTCGCGAATACGATAAATGTAAAACTCATTTCATAAATCTTATATCAAATAAACACTCATTACAGATTCTCTAAATCTTATCTGAGTGAGGTAGCTGTAGGGCATTTCTGGCGCTGAAACTACAATCCCCGCCAAGCAGAGCCTTTCTAGAGCCTATGTGCCCCCTGTCATTCCGCCTTAGAGGGACCCTGTAGCATGTGTTAAAGTGCGCTGGATTTGAACCATTTAGGACAATGCTGATATTGAGCCACCTTAATTTTGATATTCTGAGGTATCGACTCATGTATATGACAGCATTTTAACAACTGAAATTTGAGTCCCTCTATATATCTAACGCAACTAACTGACCAAAGGGCTTATTATTGCCAAACTGGATTTGAGAAAACTGAGTAGTTCTGTTTGACTACAACTCTGCTTCAAAAAAAAAAAAAAACTCGCCCAAAAAAGTTTCCTAAGTACGGTGAAGCGACGAGAAGCAGTCTGCTCTTTGGAGGGTGTAGCCATGTACTGTTGGGTTCAGTGGTACCTAGAAGAGAAGCAAGTAATTTCTGTTACCCCATCAAAGGCATTCGCAGCTTTACATACATATTTTTGTTGAGAGGTGAGTATTGACCTGGAGATCATGAATGTTAAGGAAAAAAAAAGATTTTGATGGGAAACCAGCATGAGCCCTTTTCGCGGAAGACGTTAGATTGCTATTAATTGAAATTACGATTGTGATGGATTTTACCAAATATTACCATCGTTGAACTTCACTATTGATGACTGATTTCTACACGTTGGTAGATATTATAGAAAGTGGCTCGTGTAGGTGTCGTATGTTTTATGTGGTTACTTGTTATAAACACTTTTTCATTCCTATTTAAACAAATGGCTAGTGTTAATAATTATATCTCATTTTCGATGATTCATTTTCAAAATATATTGATTACAACAAATGAGAGAGAGAAAAAGAAAGAAAGAGAGAGAGAGAGAGAGAGTAAGACAGACAGACAGACTGAATGACTGACTGACATACATACATAAGACAGACAGACAGACAGACAGACAGACAAGCAAAGAGAGGCAGTGAGAGAAAGAGAGAGAGAGGGAGAGAGAGACTGAGAAAAACTGCCTCAAATTTCTTAAGACTATTTCAAGAGGTTGGTTTTTTTTTGTTGTTTCTACTTGACATCATTTTGCTATGATCGCACAGATATGAGTGCAGTCAAACAAACTCTAGCGCTTAAAAACATATCGTCTCAGGATAGGAAAGAGAGAAGGAGGAATGGGAATAACAGATAACATTTACAATAAACACTCAAAGATAACACCTTGGCCTTTAGGGAATCGAAAATGCAGACATCATCACATTTTTTTTTGGTTAATGTTGTTGTTTAGGATGGAGCATAGGACGAGATGACAAGTAGGAGAAAGATAATAATATGATGAATGATGCTTAAGTTTAGTCGCTGACAGAGTGCGATCCCCATAGGCTCTAGATGCTGGTGAATGTAAGTTATTCTCTATCCCCGACCTAAATTCCTCCAATCTCCCGCAAAACCGAATGAGAAACAGTTTTTGGATAAGGCCGTGCCCTTGCACTGGACGGGACTGTCTAACGGAAAGATGATTCTGTGTTGCCACATAGGATTTTTCCTTAAGATTCCAATACATCAGTGCCAAAGGGAAGGTTAAAATTGATTTATTGCTCAAGAATTTGGCCGGCCAGTCGGCGGCTAGCGTCAGGTGTGACACCTTCAGGCGGAGTTTGATTGCTTCAAACTATAAAATGTATCTGAGAACGAGGTAAAAAGATATGAAGCTCTCCCAGATTCTGGACACTCTATCGGAGGACCGCAGGGGCGTAGCGTAATTGGTACTCAAATAGTCATTGACTACCACTTGGAAAAAATAACGCCTCGTAAAAATGTTTTTTTAAAAACAAATAACCAAAAACTATTGAAATAAGAAATGCAAGCTCTCATAAATTATTATAAATTCACAACCTTGTAATACACTAACCCCCCCCCCCTAAATCCAAAGGAAAAAAAATCGCTGCACAAATCATTTGAAATTTTTATTACAAGAATGGCACTTGTACCCCGACTGAATCCTAAGCGCAGCCCAGCTTACTCACCCAAGTAGTCATTTTGAATTTTGACTACTTAGCTTTGCTCGCTGGCAGCTCGTTTTCTACTGTAAAATGCGCAAAAATCGGCACTTCCACCCAGATTGAGCCCCAGCAGCACCGCTAGCACTGCTTGAATTTCCATGCCAGTAGGCAAAAATCTAAAGGTTACAGACCTGTAATGGGTTGGACCCTTTTTACCTCTATGGGCTGTATTAACATTTTGAGCTGCCCTCTGAACCCAACGTTTTAGCTTTCACCCAGACCCATACCAGATTGAAGCTCATTATGTGGCCCAGATTTTAAGACTTACCCAACCCTAGCAAGCCCCTTGAAAATTTGAGCTTGGTTGCTATTTGTAAGTAGAGCCTACATTTTTCACTGGTCAACGTCAAACCCCTCCTCTTCCGCCTGAGAACACCCTTGACCTGGCAGTTCCAGTCCAGGGCTAAATAGTGCCTGGCAAAATAAAGTAAAATGGAAACAGTTTCCCATGATATCAATAATCCCCCCCCCCTCCCCCCCCTTATTACTGGAAGCAGGGCATGCCAAAAGAGGGAAAAGGGGAGATGAAATAACCCCTAGGATGTAAGCCCAAAAGTGAAAGTACAATTACAGGCCTGTAACCTAAATTATGCTTACGGTAGAGAAACAAGGTCATAAAGAAAAGATGAATGACTTCCCCTCTTTTCATTTGTCGACTTGGAACGGTGTCATGCGTGTCTAAACCCTGCGTGGTTTCTTGTTTCGGTGCTTTATAGACTAGATAGATCTAGGTCTAGACTAGTGGCTAGATCTAAACATTGAATAACTTGAAACTTTAGGTTTTCGGCAAGATTGGTTCAGTGTAGTCCCCTAGCAAACGTGGCTATTGTTTTGGAAGCATTCATTGCGAGCACTTGCAACGGATAAAAGACTACACACGCTCAGCTATGACACGAGCAACCAATACATGTATAATGTGCCTTGCTATGGAAACAAAAGCTGATCAAAGAACAATCACTAGCACTTTCCTTCAACGATGCTGACCTCAATCAGTTTGTCCTCATAAAGGAACGACGTGTCAATATCATCTACAAAACGTAAACAGTAAGTCAGTACAGTTCTACTGTATCAGTTATCGCTGAACATTTTGTTGTTATTATTATTGTTGTTGTTGTTGTTGTTGTTGTTGATGATGATGATGCTGTTGCTGTTGTTTATGTTCGTGCTGTTGTGGTTGCCATGATATTGCACCGATCTTGCCTGCTACCCACCTCCACTTAACGTAAATGTAGGAGGATGTTGAGGTAAACGACTGATGATACCCTTAACCTTTGTGCAAGTTTGCCTACCTAGTTTCGACCCCCCAAGCTACGCCCCCGGAGGCCCGTATCTTCGTCTGGGTCTGTTTCTCAAATATTTCGGAGATAATCCCTTTTCCAGTATTAAACGACTTATTTTTGAATTTTCTTCCGTCTGGATGTTTATGCGGATTGAGAATGGAGGCGGGCAAAAGCAATTATGGTCCTGTTTCTCTCCGTTGTGGCTCATTTTTTCTCTCGATCTCTTGACCCTCTCTGCGGTTTACGTAGCCATGGGCTTGTGAGTCGTCCTCACAATCGGAAGACTTTCAAGTCTGAGGGTTGTAGGTTCGGCTCTAAATTGAGCTGTTTACGTTGTTATGTCCTTGGGAAAGACAAGACACTTAACTCCCAATCCTCAGCTTACTAAGGTGTAAGTTAATATTTGGCTTTTGACCAAAGAGACCATAATGTTGCATCGCGGCGACTATCGATTACTTTGTTATGTATTTCATTTGTATAATTTTTTTTTTTACATGCATGTGTAATGTATATGATTCTATATGTGTATGACATAAATGAGATATGTCATTGTATGGAAATGTTTGAAAACAAAAACTCAATGGGGTAAATAATAGCCATTACTTTCCCTTCTTTTGGATTCTACAGCAAAATGCTAACTGCTGTGCAACTATCACACTCGCCCTAGTAGCTACACAAATGCAGCAATGTCTTAGGGAATTAGTCATTAGCACAGCTCAGCTAAGTTATGTCAGTTGAATGTGATACTAACTGACCCAAAGGTAATCGGTACCGGGATCCCGAGATTAGTGACCTTTACCCGAATCTGTGATTATTCTGCCTAAACCCTGATTGTAATCGTTTACTTACCAAGGAGGCGACGCTGGTAAAGTAATCTTGTCTTATCTAGCTTGACGGCTTGAAACAATATAATGCATCATCAAATTAACGTTCAGGTAGACTCGCAAGCNGGGGGGGGGGGTCGCTTCTGTTATGACAGTAAACAACGCCACTCTCGTCTCTCTTCTTCTCAGGCACTTAGCTCCCGGCGGTGCTTACTATAGTAGTTCATTAACAAAAAGCATCCAAGCTCTCTAATCTTTTCCCTTCCTTCAATACCCTTCAAGCAATTCCAGTCTTAGCCATCTCTAACTTTAGTTCTATTCTCTTCTCTCCGTGGCACGGGTAGTCTTTACTCAGCGAAAAGCCAATCCATCTCCATCCCCGTCCTGTTTATGGTAGTTTCCACTTCTCTTGTCGTGTTCTTTCCCATGGTTTTTCATTGCGTATTCGTTCAGTCCATTTGTGTCTTGTTATTTTTCTAGGACACCGTTCATAAAAACCCAAAGTTTGTTTTCATTATTAGCACACCATAAGCTGCAGCCTCTTGTCTCCCGGGCCATATCTGTGAGGGTAGATCACGTCAGTTAGGAAACAGGACTCGAGAAATATCCGAAACCCTAGACCCGAGGATCCGATCACATCGATA
This sequence comes from Ellobium chinense, assembly GCA_033807755.1. Taxonomy (NCBI): domain Eukaryota; kingdom Metazoa; phylum Mollusca; class Gastropoda; order Ellobiida; family Ellobiidae; genus Ellobium; species Ellobium chinense. The sequence goes on along the minus strand of JAWQUT010000012.1, from coordinate 3,285,145 downwards.
TCTATTACCCACGATTACTTCTTGGACAGGATGACTATTGGACGATTGCGCTTTATTCGGTATGTCTCACTTGTCCGTAAGGGTAAGTAAGTAGAGTGAATACGTCACCGTTGTTTGCTCTGTAGATAATCAAGGTGTTTGACAGCCTCGCTTCAGTCGCCACACCTGCCATCTCATTCCTCCGTCTCTGGCCTGTGTGGATCGCCCAGGAACGTCCTTTCACTAGCTGATGGTGTATGCCGATGTCACTGGTGGTAGTGGGGGATGGGGTTGGGGTAGACCGTGGGGAGGCGAACCTAGGAGTAGAGTGTTCACAGAAGGGTAAGCGGCGTCGGAAATCAAGCCTGTCTGTGGCATAACAGACCACAGTCATCATTTTCCGTCTCTGTCAATTCCTTCCTTCTACAATTTTAGAAAAAAAAAAAGTTGGTTGATTAATATATCTTCACGCTGCTTCGATATGGCCATAGTCAGATTTAGGCCATTTCTGAATAAAGGTTAGTATGTTGCATATGAGATCAAGGTCCATGTTGACTTGTTAGGAAAAAAATATTAAATGTGTCAATATTTTCTAGTCAAAATTACACTCGCAAAGATACATCCTCTATTTTGCTACGCCATAAAAATGTTTCCCCTGCGATCTCTCAGAAGTGGATCCTAATAATTGTAAAAGCCTCTTTGAACCAATTAATAAAATGTTCTCTTCGAACAGGAACATTCCGAGATAGCCAAGGTTAGTCGGCAGGTCTGGTGCCATCACTGTGCTCAAATTATGTACTGTTTACAGTTGGAGTCTTTCATCTAGATTTCTCATAATTTTAATTTAGATGAAAAGGGGTTAAAAATTTGGTCTTCTTTTGCAGACCATAAGCTCACACAAATGAACTCCGCTGAAGCCATTGGGAAACACTGCCTGCAACAATTATGTTTTTACAAATTCAGGACAGAATTATACCACTTTGCGAGGTGGTTTTATTTTATACGATTGTTTCTACACAAAACTGTACTCTGCTATTATTGATAATGATAGTCCAAATTTTTTTTTTCACCACATAGGCTCCAGCAACCTGAAATGTGACGTAAGTCATTATCAAATCCAGTGACGCCACTAGTCTTCTGCCCTCATCTTCCTCCGTCGGTCTCAAGAGTGCCCTCAACACATTGACAGAGTCAAGTCCAACAATGTTGTCAACTTATTTGTTGGCGACATTGTTACTTTTTTTCTTTTTTCTTTTGATTGTAAGGTGTAGCTGTAGGATATCAGATGTAGAAGAGTGATTTAATTAACCTTTCACTGAGAGAATGAATTACCTAATTACCAAGAGAACAACAAAAGGGTTTCCTTTAAGGCTTGATTTGCATCACACTTTCAAGTCTCCTAAAATCCGTCGAGTTTGCCAGACATTCCTATCACCTCCGAACTCAAGTATACCACTCAATGAAGCCAACACACGAAATGTACCACTGGGTTACAGTAAATTGCTATTAGAGTGCAACATTTCTTTGGCTTTCCGGAAAACAAACCAATCTAATTTAGTCAGTTGGAAGTTGGAGCATAATGGCATTGGATTGTGGAAAACTGGTACAGACTTTTTGAAGCAGGTAACATGAGTTCAGATACTCGTGGAAATTTCTTCGGATTGTGCAAAAAGTCGGTGTGGGATGAGATGCATGATTTGTGTAACATGATGCATGAGTCATCTGGTTATGATTCCAGGCTGGTCTGGGAAAAAGTCTTAAAAGTGAAGTTGTTTTTTTTTTCTTTTCTTTATATTAGGCATAAAGGCGACGAAACCATGGCATGTAGTGGAAATAAACATAACAGCCTGTATCTCTTTATTAGTCTCCTTTATCTCGGTGCCTTCTAAAATTATCTGAAAAAGAAAAGAACAGAAAAGAAATTACAGGGGCCTGGAAGATTTGAGAGACACGGTTCTATCATAAAGTTTTAAAGATTGCTATGGAACAGTGGCAGCAACGATGCTTTATTTCATGTTGATGCAGTGCTCAGACTACTTCAAATTACATGCCTGGAAACCACAATATAGACATGAAACATAAGTCTCTACGACAAATGCTTCAAGGTTATACATATTTTGAGGAAACTGGCTGGGGAGGCGACTATATGAGACTTTATGGACCCGCGATAGTCAGAGCATTGTAATATCATGTTTGTCATAATCCCCATGCCTGAGAACAGTAGTTTAGACCTCAAAAGTTTGTCTCTAAGGCAAGTGTTTTCCAAGTTATACAGTTTTCAATGAAAAAATGGACAAGTTAGCTGTCGTACTGGGTTTTATGAAAGCCCACTGGCCGAATTTTTGCACACCCCGAGAAAATTTGAACTTTAGGAGTAAATCGACTCATTCATATCTTTGAAAAAGTCAGCACTACTTCTTCACTTGCTCGGGGAAATTCTTCTTGAGCAGTTGACAACATTACCTGCGTCTCACGTGTTTTCCTCATAATGTCCAAGAGAAGAAAGGATTTAATCGATACTGCTTCGACGCCACTTTGCTACAGATTTAGGCCATTTGTATGTTAGGGTAGTGACCTTGGGGTTTGAAACTTCAGATCATTCCGAAATTTAATAATTACAATACAAAGGTCTTAGTATAATGCCCCAGTATTAGATATTACAAAGCATTTGTTTCACATTTTCTTCAGTCCATCCGTCTGTAAAATGGGCTATAGGCAGTGAAAATTATTATCAGAATGCTTGTAATCAGCGCCGGTAAATGAAAGTGGTATACAGTTTCCAGGGAGTTGAGAAAGTCTTAGAGTTACCTGGCCTGTTGAGTAATAAAAGTGTGTAGTCGCATGAGCGGCCATTATCCTGGATACGAGATTTACCTCGTATAAACCGCATTATTAGTATCTTGTCTTTCGCAATCACACACATTTAGACCAGTGAGATTTGGAGTTAATATACCATAGTTTCTCTAAACTTGTCGCTCGTTGCACTGTACAAGTTGTTCGGAGAAGTTTAGGCATACAAAAACTAAGATTTACACGTTTCTTGTGTTTAAAATCCATCACAATATAGAAACAATTCTGAAAATGTCACATGATAAAGTGATTCTAAACTAATAGGGGCCGAGTCTGATATCTCTCCATATCTATCAAGGATATACTGACAGTGATTTTGACATTTTAAACCTATGACTGGCAAACTGGTATTAATATTACTCTATTCGATTGCGGCAAGACAGCAGGTGATATCTACATTATTGTATTGTAACTTATCAAAATGACGTGCTCTTGTGGCGTCCGTGTTCTATCTTGCTTTGTACCAACAAGTCATTCGATATTACTGCGATAAGATAGGTAATGGTTAAATATTAACAATATATCAAACTATAACTTCATCCAGCTCTCATTCCAGTTCAACATTCTGAAGATAACGTGTAGCTTGATCTTCATCTTGTGTGCGGATAAAAGGTGACACAGGTACGTATGGTCCGTTTCCACCAGTCTTACGTAGGCTGGTGTTCGTTATCAACAAAATATTCGAGGCCTGTAACAAGGTCACTGTCCTTGTTACCGTTTTTTTCTTACGTGAGCCAGCACGGGCAGATAACTCGTGATCTCTTTGTGTATCAGGGATCATATCCTCAGATACTGGTTTGGCTGTTTGAATATCTGTTGGTGCTGGAAGTGGATTATTTTGCCACTGGGGTATGTATTGTTAGACAAGGTCTTTTCTTATGAATGTGTGAGCAATATTGGTTAAGCGTCGTATGAGGCATATTTTCAAGTGATATTACTTTGAAAAACCATTGGCTTCTCTGAGATCCAGCCATGGTTAGATTTCTTTCGCACGTAGAAAGTTGCTGGAGAGGAGAAAGTAATGATGTCCCAGTTCTGGGGTTTTATCAATGGGTTATCTAGTTAATGTCCGTACCGTATGTCGAATTGCACAGACACCGAAACATCCAGAGATACTCTGTTTAGGGAAAAATCAAATTCGAAATGAATTTGCAATCTGTAACGACGAGACCTCAGTCCTTTTAAGAAATAATCTCAAAGAGTTTACGAATAGTAAATATTTATTAACTTCATCGTAAAAGTTGTATACCAGCGAAAAGTGTGCATTAAAATACAGAGGGTCTCTCACACACACACACACACACACACACACACACACACACACACACACACACACACACGCACGCACACACACACAGGAAGTCTCCACTTTTGCCGTAAAATTTTGAGTTTTTCAGATAAGTGTGTGGGATTTTGCGCAGTATAATTAACCACTTATACAAGTACTCTGGAAATTTCATTGAATTTCACCCACCCTGCACAACATGGTAAGCAGTCAATTTTGATATGTCTGTTTCAAATTTCCGATTTCCGCTCTGGTTTTATGGCTACAAACCATAACGCTGACTACTGTAATGAATCCTAACGGCTTGTGGTGCGTTTCTTTCCTATGACCTTTCAGTTCTTTGTATTGTTAACTTTAAACTGCCCTGGATTCTGAAGGTGAGGCAGGAAGGAACCGTTGAGAATTTAAAATGTCCAAAATGTAGGTTCCAGCGTCCATCCTTTTTTATCTCCTCTCACTTATACACAATCGCACAGCTGCTGACAGACCTCCATCACGTCTGAACGAACACCCAGCAATTCATTGCCGGTAAAGGATTTGGGTGATCAGAAACGTTGTAAACAATCTGTTAAAGTGTCTTTTCAAAGCATAGAATCATTGATTTCATTGTGACCCATAATCCTGTCTCATTGTATGGATGTAGTATCATAGTGCAACAGTTCAAAATGCGGTCATTAATACTAGAGAACCATTTGATTACTTTATCTGTAATTGTATCCGAGGACTGAAATTTATCATGATTATTCTCCATTTCATGACAGCAGCTGTTGCAAAGTTTGAAAAATATATTGATGTTTGTCAAAGTTGTTGACATAATGGAGGGTTCACTTTTTGGCGACTTTCTGAACATAACATTTTTTTGCGTTTAATAAAAGCAAATGTATCACTGCTCAAAACATGCGCATTTTGCACTCGATAAACATTTTCATACGACTATGACTGATACACTTTATGGTACCGACAGATTATCGAAACTTACGTCTTTTCTGATCTGTGGAAAACAGTTTAGCTTCTTAAATGAAAGAAAGAAAGAAAGATAGAAAGAGGGGTCGTTTACCTCTGATATTACTGAAAGAGAAAGAACAAAAGAAAGGCTACGATGACATAATGCACAGATGAATTTTTGCATGATTTTTAAATCCACCCTCATAGGAAGCGTTATAGCGCGTGATTCCTGTTCTGATTAAAGATAACAGCAGCGATAATGTCTTAACTTAATGTTCAGTGCTCCATCTAACTTTAATCCCTGATAAATTCCGAAAGAACACAGGCGTGGAAGAATTTTTGCTGATGACGGTGTAGTTGCTGAATGTTCTGAAAATGCTCACCCCAGGCTCATTTAGTATTCTATCATTCGCAAAAAAAAAAAAAAACAAGAACATTTGGTATAGCATCAAGGGACAATGTAGAAAACTAATATATTCACTTTGTCAAAAGTTACACGTTTTCATGATGAACCCATAATTTTTTCATCCACCCTAGTCTTAACAGAATCCATTGTGCTTTTCTTTGTCAGAATTCAACATTATTCCAAACAAGCTTCCCCAGCCCCCTACCCCCTCCTCTTTATCCCACCTCTTCCCAAAAGTTGGTCAGGTCAGAACAGACTGCTGTTGTCAATTAGAGTTGGCTATCTCTGAGACCAAAGGCATGTCCTGTCTCAGTGGTTTACCACATATTGGCAAGTCAACTGATATGGGATGACATTCAGGCTGGCAAAGCTGGAGGTCACTTGGGTCAGACAGTGTTGTCAGTATTGAGATTCCTGCATTCGCTCGATTACATTTTCGATCGACAGAACTGTCAATTCCGTAGAGAGGAAACTAGAATTTAGGAAGCTTGAATAGAGTCAGCCATGGGCAAAGAAAATTTAATTTTAGACCCACCGGTGTGTCATTAAGCAGAAATGACTTGAAATGGCATATATAGATCCAGATTTCCTTGAGAAAATATAAATACGAAAAACAAAATATCAACACATAAAGAACTGTTTACCGATGGATTTAACTTCGTTCGTGTGTTTTGAATTGGTCTGCCAGATTTCAGCTCATGACCATCTTAACATACACAGAGCTGACTGCATACCAGAAAATAATCAAGCAGTAATTAATACAAACAGAAAAACGTACCATTGCTCAGATGAACAGACATTCAAGTAAAAAGATAAACTTCAATATCACCTATTACTTCTAATTTTTATTTTTACAAAAAAATAGTGTCACCGTAATTAATGATAGAACTTTGCAGCCCCGTTGTCTTAGGGCAAACATTTTAATCTCTGCCGTCTCGACAAAACCAGTTACTTGTCATGTTTATTTGCCACTTGTGATAACAGTTAGCAAAGCTGCACTTAAGTCGGCGCTTATCACATCAAGAAACTTCAAACTCGGCAAGAATTTGGTTATGGTTGACAACTTGCACAACACTGATTATGGGCGCTTGCGCTGTCTAGAGGGTTTAGCTGTGAGAAAGGGATGGCGGGGGG
>JAWQUT010000012.1:3252740-3275450 GCA_033807755.1 Ellobium chinense | reverse complement strand
GTAAACAAGTACACGAATCTGTTCCTTGTTCTTAGCATGTGTATTCATTTATCCGTTGTAAATCAGTATCGCTTTGAACACATAACAGTAAACTTAATGGGCATTGTAAGGTATAAGAACATATCTAGTTTTCTTAAGTGTTGATATTATGTTCTATAAAGTTTGTATTCGAAGAAATCAAGGATAAAACGTCTTTATCAGTTATTGTGATCTTCACGTTACAGTAAATAATCAACCGACTGGAGTGAAGCATGTATGAATTTCATTGAGACGCGTATGTTAGAAATAGTGCTCACGATGAGAATGCATCTTAAATTTGTTTCGAAATATTAAATAATAATATCTGTTCATATAGAGAAATGGCTAATCTTCCCCAAAAAACCAGAACATCTCAAAATCGACATTTTTAAAGAAAAATCGATATTTTGTCCTTACTAATTTCCCTTAACCTCCTTCCTACATCATACTTTTCAAATGCTGGTGTCATTAAATTACCAGTGCTCATCGGTAGAGGGACCAAAGAAAAAATCATGACATAGGCAATATTTATGATGTACTGGTACGCCGGATGCCACCTGGAAATTCAACTTCCGTGACATTCCATAGCTTTCAAATACTATGTCAAGACAATTTCAAATCAAATTTATCATGTTTACTGAAATTTCTCATCGGGTCATTGATACCAAGGACTTGCTAACTTAAAAAATAGTATAAACTTATACGGGAACGCTACAATGCAGAGAGTTATCTGTTGAAAGCTCACTACGAGACTCGTAAAGTGGGCAAATGAGGTTTTGCGCCTCCTTTCCAGCATTTAGTTTGAACAACAGTGGCCGTATGCATAATCCATACGTTGCATTAATCACAGTGAATACTACTAATGTTTGGGGAGTTTCCCGTAGTTACCGCAGTGCGTTAACTAACGTACGGATTATGCATACGGCTACAGAAATGCTTCCTCTTAACACACAAGGATGACAATGAACATGGCGTGCATTTTGTATGGAGAAGGTCCATTGTCTGCGACCGTATGCATTATACATACGTCACATATTGCTTTAACTACAGTGAACACTACTAATGTTTTGGGAGTCTCTCGTGGTTACCGCAGAGCGTTAACTATCGTAAGGATTAGTATAATGCTTAGTATGCTGTTCTCAGCTGTTGGACCATGAAAATATCAATATTTTTTTTTTTTTTATGTATTGGAAGTCCCTAGAGATATTCAATCCCAAACGTTTTCGTTTCTTTCCGCAGACCAATGCTCCGTAGCTTTGGAGAGTTGTGTGATAAAAGGAGGGAGGGAGGGAAATTCATGTGTAGAAATTTACAGAGCGCTCATGCGAAGAAAATAAATTATCTCCTATTGCTTGCACTGATATTGCATTTAACAGCTGCTAACAGGTTTCAGTCATCAGCGTTTGCAAGATCACTCATTGCTATGGCACTTTTGAGTCAGGCATACCAGCAAACTTTTGTAGTTCTAGAGGCACTCACTCTTCCTCTTTCTCCCGTGTGTGTGTGTGTGTGTGTGTGTGTGTGTGTGTGTGTGTGTGTGTGTGTGTGTGTCTCTCTCTCTCTCTCTCTCTCTCTCTCTCTCTCTCTCTCTCTCTCTCTCTCTCGTGCGTCATTCGAGAGCCGAGACCGCGGCCTGAAGCAAAGGGATGAAACTCTCTTAAAAGTTATGAGTCCAATTAGGCAAAATTAATGCCCATACTTACAAACTGTCAACAGGTAGTGTTACAAACTGTCAACAGGTAGTGTGTGTGTGTGTGTGTGTGTGTGTGTGTGTGTGTGTGTGTGTGTGTGTGTGTGTGTTATTTCTTTAAAAGTACCAACTATGACAAGCAGGGTTGATATAGAGCAGTGTAATGTTAAAGCGAACAAAGAGCACGTCTTTATAGTCACAGATAGATTTCCCATCTCAGAACTAGGCATTTCGCAAATTGGGTCATTTTTGTGCTCGTTACAACCCAATACTTCCATCAAATTTCAAACATAGAGTAAGGCTCAAAGTCTTTGGCTGAAAAACCGTACCAAGCTTGAGATTGGCATTATTTTCTTGCCTTGTCTCATACAGATTTCTCTTTTGTCACATACTCACTTCAGTGAGATTGGCGACCTGAAATTACCAATTAGACGAACTGCCTATGACTGGAACGAAGTGCTCTTATGTGGACTTTTTATTATCTTGACTAGTTCTGGATTTTATATTAATACTGGATCTCGTTCTTGTGTGAGTGACTGTAATGAGGTAACTTGATTTCATGCTTCATCCACTCCCCAGGTTCCACCGTCCGAGGTACGTGGCTGGAGGAGTCCAAACCTGGTCACAGCCGGCGACTCTCAACCTACAGTTCTGAAGGATCTCAACTTTACCTACGACATATCCCTTACCTACAGCACAGATGACAATTATCCATTCCCCTTCACCCTCGACTATGGATACCCCTACCCCTGCCCAATCTCACCCTGCCCTAGCCCTACAGCATCTCATAAAGGCTTCTGGGAGGTGATGATCCACGCTCTCAGAGACCCAGACACTGGTATTGTGTGTGGCTACGTGGACTCATGTAGACCTGATGGTGAAGATGCAGCTCTGGAGTATCTGTGGTCCAACTTCCTCAAAGTGTATGAAAATACAAGGGCGCCTTTTGGTTTAAACATGCATGCAGCTTGGTTCGCAACGCCCGAGTACATGAGCGCCACCGCTAGATTCATTGATCAGCTCCTGGAAACTCCAGATGTCTATATAGTCAATGTACATCAGATGCTCGAATGGATGCAAAACCCAGTGCCTGCGTCTCAAGCCAAGACCTTCGCTCCATGGGGTTGTGGACGAACACCTCAAGCGGCACCGGAGACAGAGGAACATAAAATCAGAGAGAGCAGTCACAAGCCACCAATGACCACAGAAAAACCACAATCTTTACCAGCTGAGCAGCCGGTTGGAAGCCGCTTGAGGCCTCAGGGGAATGCTAGAGAAGACAATAAGGATATCAACTCCAGCCGATCCAACCTAAATCCACTTTTCAACTGGTATCGAAGATCTCAGTCCAGTCCTTGGGAATGGGCTCATCTGAAGCCAGCAGAGAGTGCAACAGCTAGACCAACTCGAGCAACTACAACACTTCGTGAACAACGCTTCTTTAAACAAGCCCTTGACCTCAGCAGGCCGAATGCCAGCGATTGTGTTCAAGGCATCAACTGCAAGTTGCCGAATTGTTACTGCAGGACAGAAAACCCTCCATTGAATCTTGCGATACGAGACATTCCTCAAATCGTTTATTTAGCAGTGGATACGGAAATTGATGGTCGCACATTCGCCCCACTCCTGCAGCTCTTCACAGAGTCGCGCAAAAATCCCAACGGATGTCCTATATCTGGAACAATCTTTATACCGTCCACAGGAAATTACCCTCCTTATGTCGAAGTCCTCAAAACCAAGGGACTTCATATGGGAATCCGGGGTGTCACTTATTCTGAGCACTTGACTGGAGACGCTATGAAACAAAGGGTGCAAGAAGAAATTTCCAGGATACGTTACAAGATGGACGACTCCTACGGCTGGCGAGGGTTTGCAAGTTTTGCTCCGACAGATGACATTTTCCAGACTTTGCAAGCCAGCAATGCTGTATTCGATAGCTCCATTATTACCAGCGCCATTGATAATCTGTGGCCGTACACTCTGGATTTCGGTTTGCTGGATGAATGTGCTGTTAACCCCACCCGATGCCCTTCCGGTAGGTACCCTGGTTTGTGGGAGGTGTCTCTCAAACCATTAAATCTTGACGACGAGTCCAGAACCTGTGTGTTCCCTGACGCCTGTCCAGGTGTGATGGACACAGACGAGCAAGTCTACGAGGTGCTGAAGGCGAACTTCCAAAGCCACTATCAAGGGAACAAGGCTCCGTTTGGCATAAATCTTCACAGCACCTGGTTAACAAATGGACACCAACAAGAGAAACTGAGAGGTCTTATGCGATTTATTGACGACATTCTCAGAGCTAATGACAACGTCTTTGTCGTCTCCGTGGAGCAGATGTTAGAATGGATTAAGTCCCCTGTCAAGAGCGCCCAAAACTTTCCGTGTTAGTTTTTAATGACATTCCGTAGAGACATAATTTCTCTTTTTTCATGGATTCTGATTTCAAAATCATCATAATACTCTACAAATATTAAATTTTCCTACCTTGATAAGTCAGTTACAAACCGATCCATTCTGGTAATGTACTGATATCTTTTATCATGATTATTATCTTCGCATGTCTGTACATCTCCATTTCAGTCTACGGTCAAGTCAGTCAGTCATAATATGAAAAGAACAGACTAGAAGTATCTTTGTATAGGGAAACAATTTTCTACGTACATACTTTAATAAACACTGTTACGATCTTCTAAATTGTGTTTGTTGCCTGTGGTGTGATGCAAGACTCTTGTTGTAACATAGCCTGCCATTCATTATGTAGTGACAAGGTCCACATCTCATGAAAAGTTATAGCGACATGGGCTGTACATAAACTTCAGTAATCCAGGGCGTTGTTGCTGTTGTTGTTGTTGTTGTTGTTGTTGTTGTTGTTGTTGTTGTTGTTGTTTTTCTTCTTCTTCTTCTTCCTTTTATTTATTTCTCTTTATTCTTCTTCTTCTTCTTTTTCTTCTTCTTTTCTTCTTCTTCTTCTTTCGTGTCATAAAAAGGGACACCATCGTGTCTCAAAGTATTTCTTACCGATGATAATTATAACTATTTAGACTTTACTTGCCACTTTCTGAGTCCAAAGGTAGTGCAGAGGATGATAGAGAATGGACCATCGAGATACGAGGTACGACTCCAAATCTCTGAGCTGTGCCTATAAAACTCGTAGGCTAACGAGTAAGTATAATATTCCTCCAACATTTTGGAAGTAATCCATTTGGAACTCAGCACAATGATTCCAGCGATCCTGCCAAACCTAGAACCACTGCTGTATGTTTTTATGTGTCAATTTGTCAAGCGTCATCTGTGATTCCTAAACATCGTCATTATCCCGTACACTCCCTGTTTACCAGACTTTGTTCCGTATCATTTTTTTTTGTTTCCATTTCCGAAAGATGACAATCAGCAGAAGGGAATGAGATTTGAGATCATAAAAGAGATATAGACGGAAGCGTAGATGATGCTTGACACTGACACATTCGCAACTTTTAGGGGAGTCCTTAGGCTCTGCAGACAGGCTAAGGTGAAAGGGATGGCCTCAGAAAATAAACGTAAGAAGACAGCTGTAGTATCCTGAAACTTAGAAAACAATCTGAGCAGCAGGTGTCCCTTCAAAGTATTCCTGTGAGGTCACCGGTGAGGTACTATCACTTCTGCTTGCTTGCTGAACACAAAAAAACGTTAACAACTTTGTTTCCTTTGCATGACAAGCCAACACTGCAGCAACAGAAAAGCAACAACATTGATAAGGTCGATAGTATCTTTTATTTCATTTATATTTGTAACATTTTTGAGTCATATTCCAATAATTTATTTTGGTATCACATTTTAAACACACAAAAAATGTTGAAAAATGTACATTTGCAGGAACTTTCACACATTCAAAATAGTAATATACACAACCCTTTGCAAAACATTTTTTTAAAAATTGTACACTAAAAAATAATTTCTGGCAATACCATAATTAATAGTTCATCTCATACAACACAGAATTTAAAAAACAGGTGAAATCTGTATGTAATTTAAAAAACACAAAACAAGTCCATCAGCTCCCAAACTCTCCTCACACTGACCACATTGTCTTTACTGAAGACACTTTCAAATAATCGTGGAAAAAGCAAAAGTGATACTAAAGCAATAATGTTTTCAAATTTTAAATAAGCAATCATTAGGTATGCCAGTAGACATTTTCTTGGGCATACATAAGTGTCAGAAAAGTTCACATATCATGTGGTTTTGAGTCTTAAGGTATGTAACATTTCTCATACAATAGTACTGGTTGTACCAAAAAGTAAAAGAATACAAAATGGCACACTTACAATTTCATTAAAAAACATGTTTTCATCAAGTACAAATGTAAAATCTGTGTAGCAAATTAATTGTTGTAGCACTGAAAGAGGGCCTTCTGTGCAGGATGACTGTTCATAGTGACAATGAAAACTAGTGCCAATGTCCTTTGGATAGGAAAAGAGTAAATCCGAATCCCTCAAGACTGATGGAAACATCATTTCATAGGTGTAATGAAAAAAATCGGCCTTTCTGTAATTAAAGCATGCATTTCTCTTCTTCTTCCACTGATATTAACTCAAACGGGAGGGGGGGGGNGGGATGAGGGAGGGAGAATCAAGGAAGGGGACGTGAAATGAGGAGGGGGAATGAGAGAGGGAGGATGGGGAAGGAGAGAGCAAAAGAAAAGAGAAAGAGAAATCACTGCAACTAAAATGCTTTTAATATTTTCTACTCTGCTCCATGGGCACAAAGCACTACATTTCTTCTGACACCATTGTCACACCAAGATTCAATCAAAAGCACACATCATGTTATTAACACCTTCTCCCCTCTGCCATTTCAAATCAAGATCATTTATACAAACCCTCATCAATCCATCCCCTCCCCCGCAAAAAATCTACATGCTACGTTAAGAATCCTAGTACTGATTTGATTTCAAGATTTTTTAACATGGTGCATCGGACACATCAGATCTAGACTGCAGCTTCATAAGTGACCTGCAGTTCATGAATTCGAAGAATTTTTTACTAAGCACAAACTTCTATTACAGTAGAAGTTTCAAATACACTTAGACAAGTTAAACCTTCCAGCAAGTCTTCCAACAAACAGAAATCAATTCTCAAGGAATGAAATGCATATCTATTTCATTTCAGACAGAAAGTATTATACTTATGTCATTTCTTAAACACAGTTGTTAGCCTCTCATAGTCCACCTAGCAGATTCAGCTTAAGCCATTCAAAACTATTTCTCTTTCTCGGCTTCCTTTAGTGCATATTGGGATATTACAGACAGACCATGCTAGTATTTACAGTGTAGTTTTATCCCTATCAGAGAACATTTGACTATGGTATTATCATACTGAGGAAAAGTTCTTGCAACACCAGGAACCCTCTTTAAATGTCACAACAAATTAAATAGATAAACAGATAAATAAGGACCACAACTATCACATGAAAGAAAGTGTTGTCCGAATGATAATCCTCATAAAGTTATTATGGAAATTTTAAAGGAGAAGGAAAAAAACATTTCACCTCCAGATCTGAATAAGATTTACTTTGAGGTTTCATCATATGGACAACCAAATATATTTCAGAAGTGAGCAAACGTGAACAGTATTCTCAACACAAATATGACACAGAGAGAAATAAATGTTTTCAGGTTATCTACACTTCATGTTTTGACAGTCCCTTTACAAATCTATATCTAGTGTACATCTGTTTGATTTTACGAGGTCTATTTAATTTCAAATATAAGTTTCCCCTTCTTATAAAATGTATATGGTTAGGGGTAGAGTAATGACACTTGGCATGCTTGCACAACAACTTTATTGGGATTTCTCGATAAAGTTTTGTGACAAAGTACTTAACGGTTCGAGAATGGCATTGAATTTCATGTTGTCAGTTAGAGCTGAATGGCCAGCACGATGCAGGCTCAAAATATTAAACAATCTTTCTCAATATATGATATTCAAGTTATCATAAAAGTTTCAATTCTTCTGAGTAAGTCAGCACCACGAATACACAATTAGCTTCTGACTGCACTCGGAGACCATGCTCCTTCTATTCAGACAGTGAGGAAATGGGTGAAAGCCGTTTCTGATGGGCATGATGACATGAAAGATAAAAGTCGGTCTGGGCGACCTGTCACGCATGTGGTGATGCAGGTATCTTGAGTGTCCTAAGATCGCTAGATGATGACAAGCGAAAAACATGTGAGGAAATAGCAAATGAAGTATCCTTGTGATCTGCTTCAGTTATAGGATTCTTACGGACAAACTCAATTAAAGAAAATGTTTTCAAAATGAGTCCCACATTTGTTGACACAGGATCAAAAGGACTCAAGGGTCAGATTCTCAATAGATTTCATCAACAGATTCCAAAGACAGCAGAATAGATTTATGGACCGAATCATTACTGGTGATGAAACATGGATTTATTCATGGGATCCAGAGACAAAAAGGTGGTCAGCAGAATGGAGAGACATTGATGTCCAACGTCCACAGAAAGCTCATCGCAAACACGGAGCCCTGAAGGTTTTGCACGTGATTTCCTTTGACACAAAGGGGGTAATTTTGCACTGGCTCATTCCTGTGGGCACTACTATCAATGCCCATTACTATAAAATATTCTTACAAGAAAAGCTGAGACCAGCCATCCCAAAAAAGCGACCTGGACAATTGGAATCTGGAGTTGTGTTTCATCATGATAATGCGCAAGTCCACACTGCCAGGATAGTGACGGAACTTTTGGACAGCTACAACTGGGAAACGTTAGAGTTGCTTCGGTGACGACACTGGCCGCTAGCCCGAATCTCCCAAAGAGCGGTATCTGCGGGATGAGGAAGACCACGACCAGTGCCCGAACCGGGGGGCTTGACCGATGGCAAGGTCTGGCTCAAGATCTCCACGCATACCTCCACGAGGTAGCAACTGGTAACGATCAGCGCCTCTGGCGTGATCGGCAAAATGCGTTGGGGCTCTATACCACAGGCACAGGTTAACGGCCCCTCGGGGCAACGTGCATAGGTCCTCGCAGATGGCCGAAGGGTCTTGCTTGACCAATCTGCGGTCGGAATCGAGTCTACCGTCTCGCCATCATGGGCGAGGGGGATATAGGGACAACGGCACAGTTGAGGCATGTGTTTCGAGCGCTTAGGGCCATACATGCCCGACGGCGTAGCGACCGTGCCAGTCATCGATGGGCCCGTGCTGGGGAGCCACGGACCATCACACCCTTTCTATCTGGTGGGCGGGATCTACCCCAGGCGGTCTTACTGCATCAGACAGTGGTGCCACCGTCTCTCAAAGGGTATCCCGTAAAAGTCCGAAGCAAGCTGAGTGCCCAGCGGTAGAGTGGCCAGGCCCCGGAGGCAGGGGTGAGCCGAAGGGACACCAGTCTGGGCTGCCCTGGGGATACGGAATAGGAGGATGTTCATCCAGAGAACATTTCGCCACCCCGCTCTCTTGCAAAAGAAAACCGATCCGGGATCCTTATCTTTTTTCTTTACCCAATGGACCGATCGAGTCATAACTACCGCACGCAGGCCCCCATACCATTGGTAACGAAAACTCCTGGTGATCGCGTGGCACTAGTAGTACGTCATGGATTCCCTTGTGATTTTGGCTTTGGGACTGTGCTCGCCCGTGACCTTGGACCCTGAGGAAGAGCGGGGACTGCCCGCAGAGCCACCGATTGAGGATGGGAGGCCCTCCACCCCCACTTCCACCAAATTTGAACGCAGACTACCCCCGTGGAGTAGCAAGTCGGGGTAAAGCTAGCTAGGGCCTCATTGCACCCAGAGGCCCGAACGTAGGCCCAGTCATTGGCCTGCCGGCAAATGTGATCCCAAAGCGGGGATAAGCTAAGACTCCACACCCCCCCCCCATACAAAGGTCCGGAGGCTCCCTCCCGTCCGGCCCCGAAGGAGTTCACAAAAAAGCCATTAGCAACTCCGGGTTCCCCCCTCCGTGGTCTTTTGGAGGGGGTGACCTGGCGAACTCGGCGGGCCGTGGAATTTTCCCTCATATGGACTTAGAACCGGGAAACGTTAGAACATCCATGTTATTCACCCGATCTAGCTCCATGTGACTTCCACCTTTTCCCCAAGATGAAAGAAACCTTTGTGGACAACGATTTGAATCAGAGGAGGACATTGTTCTTGCTACGAAAGAAGCCATTAGGTACCTGGACAAAGTCACTTAGTCACCACTTGTGAAGGCTGACTGAGAAGTAAGCAGAAGTGTATAGACAACGGCAGTTGTTATGTTGAATAGACGACATAATAAAGGTATGTTGTACCAAATATCATTAATCCTGTTCAAATAGTTTTCACGTTATGAATGAGGGAAACTTGCTTTTGAAATGGACCTCGTATCATGCTATTATTTCATGATCATTTTTATGAGGCTATGCCTTCACCACTCAAGAACACCAAACAGATCATTCTTTTCCACATTTCCATGCCAGGATATTTAATTAGAGTTGCAAATCACTTTTTCATAACCCAGAATTGTTCACTAGCTTTTACGTGTAAGAGTGTATTGTACTACGTCTTTTTTGTTGACTGTGAGGCAAGCCAAAGGCCATCTTTTGTTAATTTATCTTCACTGAACCATGCTAACATTGCTTATCACCTGACAACTGACTGAGATGCTAAGTGTCAACTTGGGAGGCCCATTTTCTCACTCTCCTTACTGTCTCACCCCATCACCCTTGAGTTTCATATGAATTTTCAACAGTATTCGCCCAAAACCGTAAGTCTAATAAGAGACATTACACTGAGAAATACAAGCAGTCTATAAGATGTAGAGGGAAGTGCACCTTTGCAATGAGAAACATAAAAATCTCAAAATTTTTTGTCCTTGAAGCAATCAGTCAATGCCTGTAAAAATATATCTTTGATGTCTCTATTTTATTTCTAGTTTGGCAGCATATTTTATATAATTTATGAAATCTTAAACACTATTGTTTGAAATCAAAATGAAATATACTAAGAGAATACAATGGGTTAGATGTTTATGGAAAATGTTGAACTAATAAATTAAATGTATGAATGTCTATATGAAACAACATGTAAGATTCTTGAGTCTTATTAATCTCTTATTAAAGTGCGACTAAAGTGCTAGAAACAATGTGATTTCCGACAGTTTTTATATTTTCAATATCAAGTTTTAGATCAAAAGTCATCATTTTTGCTAAAAAATAATATTTCGAAATTAATTTTACAACTTTTAACTTATTCTGAAATTGTAAGAAAATTACTAGAGTTATTTTCAACATTTTGCGAAATCGCCGAAAAGCACCCGAAAAACCGTACTGGAAACGTCACATCAGCGCGGAAGTCGCGGTGTTTTCGATCGAGAACAATGGCAGCACCAGTCGAGCAGTATCAGTTCGACCCCCTGCGCCGAAAAACAGATGACGAGGATATAACTGAGGAGAAGACTATTGGACCACCAGTTCAGGAATGGTAAGCAAGCATTCTGCCACAGTTTAGCTCTCTGTATTGTTGACCAAGTGCTAGTCTAGACTACTCTCAACTTAGTAGACTAGTCTCGATCTAGATCTAACTTTGCTAGCATGCATGTCCACATCAGTGTTTACATAAACAAATGCCTCCACGTGCTGTATGGTACCCTCGGCCACTAACTCGGCAAAATAAGTGTGTGTTGGGAAAGATTTACAGTTTATCGCACAACAATAACCCATTTTTTCCACATGGGAGCGAGCCCTACTGAGTGCAGCGCTACGCGTTATTAATAGCCTTGAGCCCGTCGCGTAATAGCCTTGAGCCGTGTACAGCGGCGTTGGTGACGTCACGCATTTCTGACGAGGCGAGCAGCGGTGACGCTAACACAGGAGGGCATGGGCATGTGTTATTCTTTGTGATTTCTTCAAAACGCGTTAGATTTGATGGGTTTGAGATGCTCAGTAGGAAGTTTGAATCACTGATGCATGTTAAAATAGTAATTTCACAGGATTCCATGCACTACACCACAAAAGTACTTTAGTCGCACTTTAAACTATTGCTGACTCAACAGCAGCAACTTTTATATGTTTGGTGTATGTTTTTTCAGATTCTACACTTGCATTACTTTCATGATTTTGTGATAGTTGTGGACAGAATGTCACAAGATAACTAGACAATGTATAGTTTTGAGAAATATTTGACCAATGAATAACAGAAAGCAAAATCTCTGCCACTGACACTCAGCAAAGTGACACTTGTTCTCTAACAACTGAAGCCTGAGAGAACCCATCATCATCCATTCATATTCTTCAGGTTTCATAGGTCTTGTAACACACATTCTACTGGCGTGAAATTTCCTTTCTGCATCAGTACTGAGGCAAACATTATCTCCTACTCATAGTTAAAAGAATAATAATTTTTCACTCATGAGCCAAAACATTCTATTCACTAAAGGGTCAATTTTGGAGACTTCTAGTATCCTTTTTGTAAAGCAATATAGGTAGAAATACTCAAGATGCAGCAAATAAAGACGACGTGCTGTAAACTGTATGCTGATTAAATGAAATTTTTGTCACAAATATGATCTGTGTGCAGGGTTTGGGAGAAATATTGTGAAGATCCATTAAACTATACTGTCAGGAAATTACATGAAGCCGAAATTTACACACAGAAACTCTTCCTAGACATGCAGTCTAAGATGGTCGAATGGTATAATACTGCCCTTTATGAGTCACGAAAAGAATCCATGTTATGAAAATGAACAGTTACTGAAAACCAATTTTCTTTGAAACACTGTAGGACACTCATGCAACTAGTCAGGTATAGGCATAGAATAAAAAATCCACAGAAGCACTAACCTCTTTCAATGATGTCACAGTCAGAGGTCCCCTATGTCTCCACATGTACAACATTGTTATTTTCCAACTTATCTGTGGCAGCTCAGCTTGGTGATTGCTAGTTGCTGCATGCTAGTCACTGCATTTTGAGAGTGTAAGTCTTTGGTCAATGATGACATTTTGGGACAGAAGCTGTTAGTGCTTCTGTAGATATTTTATTCTCTGGATCTAGGCTTTTTGTATCACCAAGAACATCCCCCAAAATTCTTTCTCTCATCTGTCTCTTTTGTTAACAGTTTAAAGTATCATTGAACCTCACAAATTCAAATTTCATGTAACTACTGAAACAACCTGCCTGTTTTGACACCTTTATTTGGTATTCCGAATTTTCCCATGAATGCAAACAACTCACAAACTCAAAATTATAGACCAATCCTCTGGAATTTGAGATCATGAGGTCCAACTTGCAGCTTTCAAAATGAGGCATAAGTTACTAAACTTTGAAACAAGGTATTGGGCTTAAAAGAGCTACCTGATATCAAATTTTCATTTGCTAAGGAGCTTCACAGAAAATCATTTCAACACATAAAAATATTGATTTTATAGGTAAATGGTCAGCACTGTCACTAAATTTTACATTTTATAAGGCATATTAGCTGAATTATGAATTTGTTCTTTAATCACTACTTCTCAAAAACTACTTTCCATTGCATTTGTCACCCCTTACAATTTCAAACAACTATATCTCAAGACAGAGTATTGGTAGGAAAATAATTCACCTAATGAAGTAGGCTTTTAATAGCATTGGCCTTTTATCTCCTCTCAACAACCCAATTTACCCAAAAAGCAATTTCAGCCCCATTTTGACTGGCTGCAAAACAATTCATTCTACTGCATGAAGGAAAGCCAAGTATGCAAAGACAGACATAATGGTAAACCTACAAAAGGAAACTGACAGGCAGTTTGAGTTCAGAAATATATTGAAAGTAGAAACTAGAACCAAATGTTTAATGGTACACATAATGAAGGCAATGCAGATTTTCTTGTTCGATGAGATCGGAGTGGATTTTAAAACGTACATGACAACAATAACAGCTTTCAATTTTACTTAGACACAAGTGTTGTCTATCAACTCCTTGCAATAGTTGAAACATTGCCAGTCATTTCAGTCACCTTTCCTTTTTTATGCTCATATTCACAGCGCTGTGCACCACTTACAAAATACAATTTGAGTCATGTGGAAAACGCAATTTTGAGTATAAGTATTGTCTTCTTAGATGCAGACTTTTACATGTAGGTGTCCTAGAGAAAGAATACAGAGTATTAATGGACAAGATCCTAAGATAAATCCACAGCACTGAATCTACAAGCATTCACCACACAGGTCCATATAATTCCAGCTCAAAATGGTGTTATTCCTTCCTCCTGGCATATTTTGAGTTGATGGCACTTCTGCACTCACTGAATATATTTTCCAAGACCATCTTCCTTTCCATAACTTTTCTCTTGCTCACATTCTTTTGGTCTTCTTTCCCTTCTTCCATGAGCAGGAATAATTTTTCAAAACAGACAAGAACAACAAATTATCTCATTCTGCACTTATTCACTGAGTATTGTAATTTTAAACATTATTAAACACAAAAAATGTAATAACTAGATGTCCACATGCACAGCCCCATTGACTCAAATTCTCTCATGTAAAAAGTTTCTGATAGAGTGGTAAAAGAAGTGGAATAAAACAAAAAAAAAAAAAAAACAAACAGTGTGTTTGAGTGTATCAAACTAAAAATCAGTACATAAATGCATACATCCAATAAAGTCATGAGAAAATATGCCACAACATCAAGGTTAGACTTTTACAAAAAGTAAATAACTGGAATGGTGAAGAATAACGAGGTAAACTTTTAAAAAACCCCTGGAGTTTTACATTAAAGTGGTTGGTTTACTAGATAAACAAATGACCAAACAAATGAATCAATGAATGAATGGATGTAAATAAATAAACTACAATGGTTGCTTTTAAAAGATGATCAAATAACAAGAAGATAAACAAACATTCAAATAAAATTTACAATCCAAGTTATTAAACTACATGTTTCAGTTGAGCCCAGGTGAAGTGAGTTCACAGCTCTGAAATATAATGAAATAATTTCTATGGAATGAAGTACAAGTTTAAGCAGGTCTTGAACTGCATTGATATCATTCCAGATCACCAACATATGTGACTTCTGTCCCATTCCTCAAGTTGATAATGTAGTGACAAATGCTCATGTAAATCCGATTAGTTTGAAAGCTGACAATCACTGTCACAGTTTCAACAAAGGGTAACCCATTGCTTTATCCTCCTACTTCAACAAAAATATCTTTAAAAGCCATGATCTTAAATTAAGATAAAGTTTAGTAATTTCACTGAATCCCTCTTCCAAGCTAGGCAGTTTCTTGAATTCAGCTACAAGCCATTTCATCTTAAAATGAAACCATTATTAATGTGTAGGACGTTTAGTTGCTGCATGAACAGCCCAAACATATTATTATACCTGATAACTGTTCCTGTGACATAAAAAAGTCTGCTCCAGAGATAATTTTAAAACTACACCTTGAATATTTCAAATAAGTATTGGCTTTGGTCAATATTTGGACTGAAAAGCAGATGGTTCATGCTGAATTAACAAAATGCTCTCATGTTCACAATGAGCATGACACCTGATCAAATGAAAATATATGTCTTTTCAAGCCAGAATTAGATTTACGGGAATCACAGTTTTATGGCACATGGTGTGTGATCTGTAACTTAAGCTACAGGCTATAGGAGAAGATGCCATCCCCTGACAAAGGTAACAATTTACCTGAAACATGACCCAAATGTTTTCATACATTCTTTTCTCACATGAGCATCATACACATATAGCAAATCTGAGCACTTGTAAAAACCTTCTTTTTGTGAGCAATTCTAAAACATTTGATACATTATCAAAACAAACTATCTTCTGTATTTAGAGGGCAACATGATAGCATCCCATCATATATAGTGTAGCATCCAAATTGTAGCCTTCCCTGTGCACTGTACTCCAAACAAGAAAAAGCACAAGTTCAATTTTCAGCTAGCTTTAGGAAAGCTATCTGACTGGGTGCTGTCATGTCATCTTGTTCTTTACATGAATCAGGAATGTCAGAAATTATACAAGCTATTTCATGCATGTTCCAAACTTCTTCAGCCACTAGATAAATTGCTGCAGTCAGCGGATGGTGAAAAGAGAATTTCTTCCTCTTGATATTACAAAATTGTAGCAGAATGAGAGTGCTTCAACAAACATACACTATTACTTTGTAGCATGACTACCAATGAAAAGAAATGCACACTCTTCAAAAATGATCGCACAAGTGATATTTCTGCATGAACACCCATTTGGTGGATGTTGAACAAAAAAAATTTGTAATCAGAAAGTATTATTCAATTATGCTCTTAACATATTTCGCAAATACAATGACTGACTTGTGATACCAAATCACATGACCAGCTCTCCGCTTGCTATGGTACTGCTGATGGCAGAATACCTGCATGTCTTCTTTTACTGTGCTTTCCAACTTACAAATAGCACATCATAAGAGCGGTGCATACGTTTACAGTCAGCACACAGAGGAGATTACTATGAAACTGCAATGCGGATGAGGACAAATTGTTTTGGTGCCCTCTAAAGTAATAAAATTCATTTCAAAATCACAACAAAAAAATTAAACTCTCAATGAGGGTAAAGCTAATCTCTTAATCCATCAACTTAGCTTATGCGGGATTGATTTATCTATTCCTAAGAGACAAGAAAATTTGCATTGAATCATAGAAGATAAAGCTGGCTGTATTTTGGTACCTTACTAGTTGATTCCTTAGAGAAGGACATGGTCTTCTACTATCTCAGTCCTCTCCAAACTACCATAACATGTACAGGATTTCATGGCACAGCTCCATGCTCAGCATCTGGCATGTGGTGATACTGAGTTAACAGTATGTCAGGGAGGCCACTCTGCACAGCTGTTTACAATATACTAAAGGTAATGTCCCTGGCAATACCTTTCCAAACATCAGAGCTGGCCTTCATCCACTAACACTTTTGGCTGGCTGGAGAGTTCAAACTGTCTGCCAAAGACACAACCCGGAGACCTGAAATCTTTAGGAGTGATGAGCTTTTATTATTGGTGTCTCTTTTCCCATTTATTTCAAGAAATAGTTCTGACTGTAGCAACTCCGCAACTTCAGCGTCTAACATCCTAAACTTAATACAAAGTTGGATGTGACATGTTCCACAGAGGCATTCACAAATGGCCATTAGATGGTCAATTAAGGTGACATATCTAGCTGTGCCACATGCAAGTTTATCAGAATGTTGAACACTCAGGAGATGGGACTTGATGAAGTGCTTGTACTAACCCAATATACTCCGCCTCTACAGGATGCCCAGTCCCCTATGTAAATGCACTGAGATTCATTAATCAATATTTGAACATAAGTCCACAAACAATGCAACAATATACTGCTCAGAAAAGCAGAGGCAGGCCTTCTGCCTCTGCTACATATGAAATCTGGGATGGTATAAAATAAACATAGATTCTGTCAACTGCGACCAGTGCTGCATCAAAGTATATTATCACTGCTTGGATCATTTGGAGTCATCACAAACATTTGCTTTTATCACAAATCTCTGCCATGCCAGATGGCTGGTACTGGTAGTACACATTTGGAGTGAGTTGGTTTGGTCACATAAAAACAATATGCTGAGGTTCAAAACACAAAAGAGTTGAGCCATTCTCAGGATGGGTTAGATATAACTGACAGTCGAGACTGCTTTGGTTCAATCTCAAGAGAAGCTTTATATGTTTGTTCTTCATCAAGCAGTCGACTTGGATCAAGCAAGTAACTTGTTACCTGGGAGAAAAAGAGAAAGAAGCTTTAAACCAACAACAATGATAAAATGTACACACAAGATGCTAAGAAGTTACAAATTATGGTGCTGCTCATGAGCATCCATATAGGCCATTTCTGCCTACAAGTGCAGCACCTTAGTGCCAATATTTTATCAGTAAAAGCTTCTCATATGTAAGGCCTTCATAATGATTCATATCCAAAAAATAATTACAGTTGTTAACATGGACAGTAGTCCATTTTCATAAGCTGGCAGAAAGGAGGAAAGAGACTAATAAACTGCTTGAATTAAGTTTCAGATGCAGGTGCCCAAATGCAGCACCACCTCTCACTAGATGGGCCTCAACTTTGTTAAAATGATTCTAAATATCTGATACTTTGGTCTGCAAGGCACTAATAGCTTATAATTCTATCACACTTAAAGTCTTAAAATTGATCACATAGACTGTGGGGTTATTACACTAGTGACAATCAAGCCTATTACATGGTAATAAAGAAAGACATTCTTTAACCAGTAACAGGGAGTCATGATCCAAAATTATCAATATCAAACTATCATGTGGCTATGATTCCATTAATAAGAATGCAACAATTTGTGTTTCCTTCCGGGTACAACTGATAACACTCCAAAGCATTACCCGTGGATGATGTTCAATTTTGTAAGAAGTTTGTTGAAACAGACGAATTTCTCGTATGACATGAGCAATCTGAAAAATGAAAACAAAAGAGAAACAATGTAAAACAGCACATCTGATGAAAACAGGATTTACCAAAACATGCATGGGAAAGAAACAAAAGAGCAATAATATTTGCACCATGTCAAAGCCACTGGGTGTATTGTGAATGACATATTTTACCCAACCAAAACATCAAGATATGAAGTATACCCAGGCAAAGATATTAATCAATATTTTACATGCGAAAAACAAAATGACTCTAACAGTAATATTATTGCCTAATGAACCCCCTTCCCCATTCTTAACTTATCAAAGTCATCAGAACAATGAGTTTACCATTCTCATTTTGGAAAAGTTGACGAGGCCATCCTCTGTAATATTGGGAGTGCCTTCTTCGATGAATGAGAGGTCAGTGAGATACATCCCCAAGTATGGAATGCAAGGAGGGTCACATCTGCAAGGATGAAAATCATAAGTTAAGACATCATGAGATACTCATACATTTTACTGATGGTCAGTCTGGCACATTCCGGCTGCTTTCTATCACATACAAGAAAGATAAAAAAAATGGAAGCAGAGGTTGCACAATCATTTTTAAACACATAACGTTATTGAGCTTTTTTAATCACTGGCAAATAATTGTGGACAAATCTGAGTTTTTGTGAATTACACTTCTATAGTATTAATTGATTTTTTAACAGCTATTTGCGTGGAATTTTTGGCCATATCAAATGACTACAGATCTGATCAGAAAAATGCTGGACCAAGAATTTTTATCACTTAAACAAAAATGCCTACGTTAAGCTTTCATATGATATCTACGAAGGGGTACCCGAAAGTTCCCGGAATTGTGTTGTAAAAAATTTATTTTTCAAGCTAGACTTTTCAAACTTTAGTCCCCTTCAAAGTACTTTCCATGAGATTCAATGCACTTGTCCCAACGTTTGGACCAGCCCTGGAAGCAATTCCGGTAGTCATCCAAGGTGACGTCCTGTAGGGCTTCTTCCATTGCTTCCTGGATTTGCTCAATCCCCTCAAATCTCATCCCTTTCAGCTTTAATTTCATTTTGGGGAACAAAAAAAGTCACATGGAACAAGATCTGGTGAGTATGGAGGGTGGGAAGCAACAACCATGTTGTTTTTGGCGCAAAACTGCCTGACTGACAAAGCATTGTGAGCGGGGGCGTTGTCCTGATGCAAAAGCCATTTCTTGGTGCGCCACTTGTCTGGAGGTTTGTGGCTGATGCTTTCTCGTAGATGTCTCAGCACTTCAATGTAGAACCATTGGTTTACAGTCTGTCCTTGTGGAACGTACTCCATGTGAACAACTCCCTCAATGTCAAAAAACAGGATCAACATGGTCTTGATGTTGGACTTGACCTGACGTACTTTCTTGGGTCTTGGAGATGCTGGTGACTTCCATTGACTTGACTGCGGCTTTGTTTCAGGATCATAGCCATAAATCCATGTCTCATCACCAGTGATAATTGTTGATAGAAAATCTGGATCCTGTTCAAGCTGCTCCTTCATGTCTTGACAACAAGTAACATGATTTTCTTTCTGCACTTCGGTGAGAAGACAGGGAACGAATTTTGCAGAGATGCGCCTCATGCCCAAATCGTCAGTTAAAACAGGTTGTACTGAGCTCCATGAAACGCCGATAACTTGAACAAGCTCATCAATTGTTCATCGATGATCTTGGTCTATGGCTTCTTTAATTTTCTGAATGTTTTGATCAGTCCGAGCGGTTGAGGGTCTGCCAGAACAAGGTGCATCATCAGTTGTCATGTCCCCACTTTTGAACCACGCGTACCATTCATAAACTTGAGATTTTTTCATGGCTTGATCATTGTAGGCTCTGTTTAACATTGTCACAGCCTCTGCTGCAGTTTTTTCCGAGGAGAAAACAGAATTTCACATGACTGTGCTGCTCTTTCAAGTCTGCCATTTTTTGGTCAAAATCAGGTCTGTCGAAAATCGCATGTTCTCATCAACAGCCCCCGAAATAAGAGCAAACACAATGAACTCATTCACGAAAAAATATTATACTTGCGTGCATTTTTTTTACAAGACTTTAAAGTTTATGAGACGAAAATTTAAGTTCAATCAGTCAAGTATTTTCGGAATTACAGCACAATTCCGGGAACTTTTGGGTACCCCCTCGTATGACTTGACATTGTCATAAAATGACTTAAGCCTCATTTCAACTGACTGTAAAGCCAATACCAATGCACTTCATAATGGTCTCAATGAAAATCTTTAGAGCTAATGTTCGAGTTATGTGCAATATGAATACACTGAAATACTGCAAGTCTGCGAGGCAATCAGAAATGCATACTTGTTTTCCTATTAATTTAAGTGCTTTGTTCACTGTAGCTCTGAATTAGCAGAATCATTAGTGCATGTGTCCTGACTTTCAGCAATCTAACATGGGCTATACATATACAGATAATTCTGACAGTTCTGTCCAAAAAGACAAACCTTCAGGCAAAAGAATATGAAAAAAGATAACTAAAGGTCTCAAGACCAGATATTGTGGTGGTGAGATTTCAAGCACTGCTTGATATTTTTTCATTTGACCAAACTCCAAGCATGCACAGTGATGGCTTCCTTTGAAGTTTTACATGAGGGGTATGCATTTTTTTGCGAACAAGCAATCAAATATCTATCACATCTAGCTAAAAGTTAAGTGTATTTCCATAATCAATGTATCAAAATTAGCAAAGTCATACACAACTTATTTTATTGCTTCATATAAAAGAAAGAAAGTTATAATTAAAAATGTTGTACACTGTTTCATACTGCCATTGTGTGTGTTTATTGTATCTAAATTACACACTAGCATTGTGTGTAGATTTCCACATCTAGATCATGACAATGATCTCAAACTAATCTGACAGGTCAGCCTTGAGACAGAACTGTTTTATTTAGAGTGATTCAGGCATATCAGTATTACCTCAAAACTGTGACAACCAAATATAAAAGTACCAATACATACAGATATTTTTCACAACATGACAGCATGAAATGAACCTACAATATTCAACTACACGTACATTTTTCTTCTCATATCCAGACTTTCAGTCACTTAAGTCTTACCTGTGTAATGCGTCTCTCATATTTTTGAAGCGACCTTCTGATGAAACTAATGTTTGAAGTCTCTCAATCATTTGTTTCGTCTGAAACAGAATACAGAATGCCAAGAATGACAGTAACCCCCACGTTAAAGATAATGTTAGAACCTACCTAATTAAATGAACAGCAAACAATATTTAAGACAATAAATCTATATGATATCTTCTTGCAGATATTCAAGAGTAGTTTTTTGCAGACTCAGAAAAGGTCAAATGCTCAGAGCAAAACAAAATAAACAATGATTCAACTCAGTTATGTATTCTTTACAAAACCAATGCATTTTTTATTTATTTTTTCATTTAATAAATAAGACATAATAACGATGTTGACCTATTCCAAGTCATAGTCAATAAATGTAGTATTTCCATATCAAGATATATTTCCACTAGAACCCCACCTATCCAAAAGACATCATAAACCTCTTAAACTTTGACCAATTACAGAAAGCTTTACCTGTTTTGAGAGCTTCTCCCATGTTTTCTTAAGCCTGTACACTGAACTATTTACAAATGCTGCACAGATCTGCAGCACACCATTGTAATTGTGCATACAACGGCAGATGTCCGCAATCGCTGCCCACTTCTCAATGCAGGCAACTCTGTCTTGCATGTTTGATCTGCTCACAATTTCTGAAACCACCAGCCGGCTCACCTAGATGACACAAAGTGGAAACACAATTAACACCAGTCTCATAAATCACATTACAAACTGCATTCACAATAACTACACCAATAGAAGCACACACAAAAAAGAAGACCTGTAAAACCTTTTCTCTCTGAACTTACCAATATTTGAGGTCACTTAAAAAGAATTTCAGATATCGTCGGTCGGCTGATGAAATCGTGAATTCCACATTTTCACCCAAATTGAGTTTTTCATATTGATCAACTGTCCAAAGTGTAATACATGTCCTCACAAAACCCTGGGTTTCTTATCTCAATCCAAAAGGGAAAATTACGCAATAAACAAAACGTGAAAAAACGCCAGTCACTGAATGTCTTCTGATGAAATCGTGAATTCCACAAACGGCTGGACAGGTGTGGGATTCACGATTTCATCAGCCACCTCAGGGCAGGTCTGTCTGTCCTTTGGGACCGTGAAAGCCACTCCCGGCGCTGATTGTTCATTGTCGGCATCTTTGATGTTGCACCCAATTCATGATTTTCTATGGAGACCACCTTGTTTCATTGGTAAAGTGGCGTTTGATATGAAACTGAGGTATTATGGTGGCTACTGTGACCATAGTAGGAAAGGAGGGGCTGACGACAAAACTTAAAAACAAGTTCGTTTCTGGTCAAGTTGTCAGAACGTGAACAACATTAATATTTCTTTTGCTCTCTGAAATTACCCCATGAAAGTGATATTCTTGATGCAAACATCACAGTTCACATACCAAGATAGGTTTAGATGTATTTTTTTTCTTTTTGTGTTGCTCTTGTTTAGTTAGCTGTATCTGTTGACTAGTGAAAGTTCTG
>JAWQUT010000012.1:3218227-3250603 GCA_033807755.1 Ellobium chinense | reverse complement strand
AGACAGACATTCAGAAAGGAAGACAGACAGAGAGAGACAGAAAGAAACAGCGAGAGAACCGGGAGAGAAAGGGAGAGAGTAGATCATATGATTTTGGCTTGTTATTACTTTTAAAAATGCATATTATTATTTTTAATGTGTTATTGGTGTTGCACTGTTACTCATTGTGTTTTAGACTTACTACATACCGTAAAGTGTACCCGGTCTCACCCATCTATACATATTACAATCATGCCATGGTCGTGAATACATCAGGTAACTTCACAATTTGGTACAATCAATTCGTGAATTCCACCTGGCTGTGGAATTCACGATTTGATTAGCCAGGATTCCATGTGTGCAAATCGTGAAGCCCACAATTTATCAAAAGCATAACCATAATCTATGAAAAATTTTTCACATATAACATGTCTAAACTAATACAAGAAAATTATGTGGTTAAATTCGTTATGTTAAAGCAAATCGCTAAATAAATCAGTTTTTTGCTTCTCCTGTAAAATTTGTCTTGTGTGGAATTCACGATTTCATCAGCCGTCCTACGATATGTCATTATATTATTTATAACAATGTCAGCCCCTTAAAAGGTTATCTTGCAACCAATCAAAATAAGGCCTCAGTCACTTCTTGACTATACCATGCTTCTGATATCGTATGAAAGCACAGTACGTACTTTTAACAGGTGGAACCATTTTTTATTAGCATTAATATGGTCAGTGATGCTGCAGTTTAAAGTGATGAAGGGTCATCCCAGTGTAATGGCAAAAGTTTAAAGAAAATCAGAATTAAAGAATATGTTTACATTGTAAACACCATGTAGTGTAACTCACCCATTCACCCATAACCTCAATATTTAGGAGTACATAAACTATTTTATTTTTCATGTCCACGACTGACACAAGGTAAGGATCACCTTGAAGCCTGATAGCTCCCCTCCAAGTCTAGTGACATTAGCCACATTCTGACTGTCTGGGAGAAAAAACAAACGCAATTTCTTGTGAGAATAAATCTACTAAGTCTTGATCCCAATGTAGAGAACACCAAAACTACCCCCATTTTAGTGACAAATGAATGGATCTTGTAGACCTTAGTGAAGCAAAACTGATTTTTTTCACTCACCTCATTAAATCTTTTACTGACATACAAAACATGTTGGGCTTTATGGCATTTATCTGGCTTCATCCATGCCTGGCTCAGCAATTCTCTGTGATAAAGAGAATAAAGTTATTTTATTTATTTGTAAAAATCTTACTGGATGAGGCACTCAATAAATTAAAATGCACTTGGATCTACGTACAACAACTTTAAGAAATATATATTATGAGATTTTGCTGCAGCTCACTTGAAAAAGGATATATATTTAATTCAACAGTTAACAAATTAATATATGCCTTGGCCAAACTGGGACAATGAAACTGAAAAGACTAATGATACGTGAGAAAATACATGAGCATGTTTCATAAGATTTTAAACATAATGCCTAAAGTTACACCTCAGTCCCAGTAAATAAGTCATATTTTATATTAAAAGTTAAATTACTTCACTTGGTTTTTTTTATTGTTTTTTTTTTATGAACAATATTCAGGTGTTATGAAATATCCAAATGCTATAAATTATGCTATAAAAGCTTACAATTTAATTTCACTACAAAACTATTGCAAAGTGACATTTCAAAATGTCTAAAACCCTGAGATCATGATCCTATTCCCTAATATATGTGAGCTGTATACAGAAAACTGGAGCACTATTTAAGTGCTCTCTTGAACTATTACGGGGTTTTCTTGAAAAAAAAGCCAACCAACTGCATTACAGAAGATTAGGCACAATACTCACTCGCTCCTTATTGCAATAAAGATTTGATGATCGAGGTATGTCAGCTGTTCTGCAATATCAAGTGCAGATAAGGTGTCCAAATTATCTTTCGATGGTGACTGAAAAAAATTGAAAGTTTAAAATGCAGTCAACAGATTTGATGAAAGACATAATTATGCAAGAAACAACAATCTGAGGTTCAGTTTTAAATTATTATTGAATCAGAGTAAAGTCAAATATATTACTCACAATGTTGGACTTCTGCAGCAATATTCTTTCAAATACATTGGTGTTTTTTTTTCAATTAGAAAATGTCAGAGTACTAACTGAACAATTTGTTGCTCGTATAACATAGGGCCTTAGCATTTTCCCCCTCTATGCTATATCACGGATGTTTCCACAGATGTGATGCTTGCCTCAGATGCAGAAGGTCACTCATTACAAATATTACAGAGGATGAAGCAGTGATCTTCATATGAAGTGAACAGCTTTTGCCCTCTACGCCATTCCAGTGACAAATTGTGGTCACATCACTGCTATTTGTCTCTCACTTATTGCAGCAGGGAACAAGGGTCCTCAGGATTTAAGAGATGCAAGCAGTATAAAACGCTGTCAGTATCAAACCTACCATAAAGCAAAAGTGGGGACAAATGCTATCAGATTTTACACTACGGCAGTTCTTAAGTTTTTGGAAAGCAAAAGACTGACTTTACTTACAGAAGGTGGCATGAGTAACTGAGTGAGATCAACCCGTTTTTCTGGTGAGGGCTCCTTGCTGATAGTGCGCAGAATATTTGCAGCTGCCTTGTGCTCAGCTGGCAGCAGGTTGGTGTTGACCACCATCTCCTCAAGCAGGTCCACAACTTGGGACTTCAGGTCAGGATCAGACTCAAAATCCTGGTGAGGGGAATCAGTAATGAAGATTATACATCACATGCCACTGACAATAATGTGAACATGCACTGCTTGATCTATGCAACAGATTGATGCCAAGTGGCAGCATAAAGAGATAAATGATATCTTAGAGCATCATGCTTTCTTTAGGTTTGCAAAGTTTTGGCATTCATGTCCTAACACCAATAACCAAATTTAAGTGATTATCCCCCCCGTGAGACCGTAATATGCTTCATCTTATAGATTGTCTCAGTGGCTGAATGCTCGGACAAAATGTTATTTTTTATTCGTAATCACTTTTTGACATCTGCAGTACCAAGACCCCTTTTTCACTCCATCTTTCCATCCTGAAGACAGCAAACCATAAACACCCATATTAAAACAGACATTTATTTTTTCTCTTTACAAAATGCTATCAGCTTAAGGCTTACTAAGCTGGATAGCAAAATAAATAAGAAACAGTGTGAATGAGAAAAAAATAAAATGTGATCAGGCAAACACACAACTGCACTGGTGCTAAACATAATTTTTAAAGCAATAGAATGATGTTGTTATTAGCAGAATGTCATAAAAAACTTGCAAAGTCATCCATTAATTGTTGTGATAATCTAGCCAACAGATATTATTTAAACACATTAAGTATAATGTTTCACATTTATTTTGAAGATTTCTTTATTCATCTGATTTACCACTGACAATTTCACTGCCATAAATAATGAACAATTTTCACGTTTAAATCAAATTTTCTAGAATTTTCAAATTATTGGTATTTTGATAACTTGCACACAAAAATAGCTCACAGATAGACCTATTCCTCCCTTAAGTGCAAGCTCGTTGTAACAATCCCCTGGCACACACATAAAAGATTCCATAAATAAAGGTGAGAATAAGAAAGGAAAATAATAAGACATGCTGTGGCATTCTATTTTCAAGAGGATATTCACTCATACCAATGTGGCACCTTGCAGAAAAAAAAAAAATACAAGGTGGAAAGTGTGCTTCCAAGCAACATGAAGACCAACACTTAATTACAAGTATCTGGAAACATAAAAGTAGTTCCTTACAATCAAATCTCTCTGTTTTAGACATGTTTGAAATGGCATTAATACTATCTGTTTACATGTTTGACAACTAATTTGAAGTCTTGACAACATAACTAACAATCTTGTGCAGTGCTACTAAACTGCAAACACTAAATCTATATCTGAATATATAGTTTACAAACTCTGTATGTCACTCCTGAAAATGCTCTTTACTTCATTTTTAATCTCAACTGTCTAAATCTAGCTGTCCTCAGTCTGAACACTCAAGGAACTAAATGACACTAAATTGTCAGCTGAACAGCACAAAGCATGCTAAAGCTGCATTTTTTTTTATTTTGCAGTAGCAGCAAGACATTTTATAGACCATAAACACTGTACAAGTACCTGAAGAATATATATATTTAAAATATAGCCTGTAGCTCAAAAACATGAACTTTTTACACAGTGATAAGCAACTTAACAAAGATAACTAAAGGGTGATGTGGGAATGGGAAGAAAATATCAACTACATAACACATTACATTCCGTTCTACCAAATCCTAAATGTGAACTACCTGCCCAGAAAAAAAGGAAAGCAAACCTGAACACTGCTCAGCCAAAATATTTTAAAATATTATGAATTGCTTATACAACCTAGCTCAGCAGTTTACTTTAACAGCTTTCATTAAAACAAATGCTATCCAACACTTTTGATTGGTATATGAATTTGAGAAATGTGCAACATGGCAAATCATTTTCTACTTTGGTAGGCCCAGGTTATTTTTTGGCTGGATGTCACCCTTGGGTGAACTGTAAAAGGCTATTACCTTTGGCTAGACTCTCATTTTCAGTGTTTAACAACAAGGCAAGCAAAGATCATAACAATCAAAAAGGGAAGTATATGATACAGAGACAAATTTGAAAAATGATTACCTCATAATTACTAAATATCCAGTTTTTCAAGATTTTAATTACTCTCAGAGTGTGGGCTGAGCCAATGAAAATGGTTGAATTTGTCTGACCTGTGCATGACACAAAACACAAGGCACAACATTAAGCAGAGAGAACAGTTAGGGTAGGAGGTGCTGGCCAGCTTACCACACTGTGCTGTACACTCACATCAACAGAAACACTTGTCTATTGAGGTGCACAAAAGCCCACAGTAGTTGACACAACATTCTGGTAAGTCCCAATATGGTCAAACCTATTACTGTTTTATGTTAATTTCACAATCAATAATCAATAGATGTTAGTATGATTGGGGAATTTCCTTTTGTTTACTTATTCTTTTTAATATCTCAGTGTCAGTGCTTAGCATAGCGAGTTACACAAATCATTTTCAGAACAATTTTGCAGTATCTTATTCCATAAAAAAAAAATACAAACACATGAACTACCACTGTCTCCATTTACCTCAATCATTGTAAATAATCAGAAACACACAGCTGACTGACAATATGGTCTGGGAAGTGGTCAACATCACTTAATGCACCAAATGCACTTATTTTATATTACTGATGATATGGAGATATAGTAATATATTGTATGTCAGTGAAACAGCTTTTTCCAACATGCAAATGCAAGTCTTGTATCTTGTCTCTGAAAAAAATATTCGCTAATATTCTCTTCAGTGTTCATTTGTTAGATAAATAAAACTTCCCCAAGCTTGGTTAGCTGAAGCATTCCATTCCCTTGTGAGACTGTTTAGGCAGACCAAATAACAGATCCACACATGAAAAACAGAAGTTGAACTTCTTAATGTAATGGAAATGAACTTACAATAGCAATGCTAGAGTTACAATACTGCAGAGCTTTGTTAAACCTACATGGAAAAGTATCACACTGTTAGAACTAGATTATTATTTTTTGTTTTATAAGCTCAGTGAAGTGTATGTAGTCCATTCATATGTGGGTATAAAGGGTTTAATGACACTGAAATTAAACAGCTGCATGATTTTTGTTAGCTTTGTTTGAGAATTATTATGTCAGGTCGGTGGCAAAAAACACTACAGGAAGACAATGATGATATGTAAATAATATTTATAGTATCACATGCCCATAAAGGGCTGTGGCAGTAAGTAGCTAATACACTGAGCTTACCACGTTTATTGGCATTCTCAAAATACCACACTGAGAAATATGCAGATTAGGTTCTGCAAATTGGCATTTCTGACTGACGTAAAAGATCATCATCCTGCCAATAGTCTAATACTATCTCCATATCCCATCACAAATGACACATGCTCAGTAGCTATACATAAATATGTAGAGAGACAGATAGGAAACTCTCTTACTTAGAACAAAATTACAGAAATATGCTTTATGTGAATACATAAGCATGTCTCTTTTAAAGTATACTACATATTTATTTTCATACAACAATTATTTGCTGCAGCTTGATACATGATATAGTTTTTAATGACTACAAGAACATTCAACATGATATATTAAGAGTGCATTGTAGTGTTTATAGGGAAGATATTAAATCCAATATGGATTCAGTATGTTATAAAATGTTATGTCTTGACATATGTTGCAAAATACATTTTGACAGACATAACTGAGATACTTAAGATGACAGTTCTCAATGTTTCTCGGTCTGCAAGCTGACATTACCTTGTGACTAATATGGGGATTTATAAACTTACAGGTTACAAGGGTACAAAGGGTCAAAATTTAGAATACTACCAGTGCTGACTAGTAAATAAGAGATTATGATTCTTTCATTTTGGCTTCAGATACTGGGGGTGTTTAATCAATCATCTCTCTAGACATATCTGGAACCCAAGATCAGTGCACATACTCATACAGTTATAAGTACACTAATGAAAAAAAACCACTTATGGTCAACATTGCAGCATGTAAGCATTCCCTCAGTTTTAGTAAGGGTGTTGTCATCTGCATGGGGTTAATGAAATATAGCAAGTGGGACAGACCACATCCTTCAAGTTACACTGACTGAAGTCTCAGACTACATAAGATAGATGTTACAAAACCACTAAATAAAGTACATATGAAGTAAAGATATGATACAAGAGTAATAAAAGAGATCTAAAAGTTGGTAAATCATAATATAATAAAGAGCGACCTTAAGAAGTTACCAAGAAGAAACTTTAGTGATAAGATGTGGCACTAGATTTCCCCACTGAAAGAATGCAGATACAATAGAATGGAAGCTCAGCCTTGACAGAGAATACGGTTTGAGCATGAAAGGAGCCACGTAACAAGGTGATCCATATCACCCAGCAAAGCCAAAGTTGACAGGACACTGTAAAGCCTACAGATCTACCAGAAAATAAGCAC
The DNA here is from genome assembly GCA_033807755.1 of Ellobium chinense. Classification (NCBI taxonomy): domain Eukaryota; kingdom Metazoa; phylum Mollusca; class Gastropoda; order Ellobiida; family Ellobiidae; genus Ellobium; species Ellobium chinense. The sequence continues at coordinate 3,243,575 of JAWQUT010000012.1, read as the reverse complement.
AGATCTACCAGCAAATAAGCAGAGTCACATCACAGAGGAACATCTATGACCAAAAGTGCCAGACATGAAAAACGAGGATAGATAGCTCCTCACCACTACAGAAATGTAAAAACATGATCTACAGAGCAAACCACACAAACTAAAAGTCCATCTATGATGCAGTAAGGTGGGCTTTACACATTCCAACAAACTGCTAGTGATTGTGACGTCGTCACCGTGCCCATCTCTGCTTACCTGCTGGTGCTTTGACACCCAATGTTTGAGCACATTGAGAACACGCATGGTGGCGGCTGTGCTGATCACAGATTCACGTTTTTTCATGACAGGTCGTGCATCCAATGTACCTGTTTTCCAATATGGGGTGGAACATGTTTGGTTGTAGGTATCATCCAAGCCATTGTTCAAAAACAGAATCTAAAGAGCCATACAGAAGCTTGTAATTGCCTCTTGCACCAAGAACTAGAAAATCGATACACCAAAAGTCTCTGATGGTAATTTTGAGCCAACTTTTATTTTCAACCATCTAAATACATTTGGCACTATTAGACTCTCTGTGCAATAATTACATCTGTAATACTGTCCAACTGGGATGAACAGGATGATGCATTAACATGATCATTCCTTCATTGGAGCTCCATGGGACAATATTTATTCCTTATTCCTTAAATTGTTGTTAAAAGTCACATATTTTTTTATGCCCATGGAAGCTTAAGATTTTAGTCTTCCAGCCCTACAAATATATGAGAACCGAAGGACAGTACAGATCCTATTCTTTCTTGCCCTTAAAGGGAAATCAAGCTCTATGACTATACTTTCTGAAAAAAAAAAATGCAACCTACACATGGTTACTGAAAGGAGTATTGACTTTAAGCTACAAAATCTGTTGTTAACTCATGGCAGTGCTGAGCATTTGAAATCTTCCAGTGGAGCAGGTGCTCTTACAAGTGTGAATACCGTGTGAGACTGATCAACTTGGTAGTAATGAAACAGAAGGTTAAAAGAAGGCCTAATTAAAGAACAAATGCATGCTGAAAAAACCTACAGTTTATTCTCTCCCCCCTTCCTCCCCTTTGGATCTTCTCTCCACATTACTGTATTATGCATGGCCAATGATTTCCTGAATACAATGACAAAAGTCCTCTGATTTGAAGTCCAGGATCTCAATATATGAAGAGGAATTAAATGGAAAAGTCGAACACACCCAAGAGGAAAGGACTGGATGTCGTACTCTTCTAAGAAAAGGCTATGCTGAGCCCACCTTATCAATAGGCTACACTTTCCTTGTGGAAAGAAGTCAGAATACAAGGGGTGGTCTGTGGTTTAAGGATTTCATTATAATAGCATTGGTCTGTATTCAAGGGCCTCAGCATGGAGGTTGGACTGCGCCCAGGATACTCTGTGAATGGACTGGACTGTGTCCAAATGGGTTAATATTGAATGGTTTGGTCTGTACTCAGTAGTATGACTTCACGTGGCTTCTTATCTATAAGTGGGCTGTTTTGAAATCATCAGGAAAGAACTGTGTTTGAAACGGAAAGGAAGGGGAAGAGGCAGAGAATTTTTATAGCAGGGCGAAACAACAAGCAAGGATGTTAACTATATCAAAACAACAGCCAGACTTCCTGATTTCAACATTGCTACATTTTTTGGCAGACCTATACTGATAACATCAGATAATGGTTTGTTCTATTGATATTCTCTACAGCCACACCTGTTACAAAGCATTTTACAGTTTTAGATACAGAAATCGTCATATGACACTATGGAAAAGCTTGCAGACAGTATGAAGATCAGAGGAGAGAAAGGGAGAAATGAAGCAGCCTTATTGTGCAATGGAAAGTTTTTCAGACAGATTGTAGTATAAAGGAGAGGGCCATATGAAGCAGCCTTTTTATGCAATGGATTAATATAGGCCTATGGAAGGATTAAAGAGACAGTGTTAGGAAACAGTCTACAACTCATTTCTGGGTATTCAATGAGAAAGCCTACAGGCATTATGCAGCAGCCTTGTTATGCAAGGGCTGAGACTGAGATTCCTGGATATTTCTTTCACAACACCAGCATATTGCAAACATGGGAATATAAGCATTAATCCTCAAAACATCGTTTTCCATATTTGCATCTTAAGGAGTGCTACTGACCAGCACCCCAGCCTTCCTTCATGTCATGGAACACAAGAAAGTATCATAGCAATCTTCTAAGAGGTTCACCCATCTGGTTGAATCTGGTAAATCCAAACTGAATGTCAACAGATAATTACCATTATTTCATTGCAAACATGAAGTTTTAAGGAGATTAGTATAAAACTGCATTCAGATAAAAGCATCACACAATGAAAACAATTATCTCAACTTCAAGAGGGTGATATGTGAATCCTACTAACGCAGCTGTTTTGTGAATCCCTTTGTTGACTGGGCAAAATATTTGGCAAATACTTCCTTTTCACATCTCCTCTTGACACCACGTACAGCCAATATCCCACTTGTTACATAACTTATGCATGATTTCTACTGTGTTCCTGAGGGAAAGGAATAGGGATTTCCAAAGCACCAGTACTCAGCATCACTAAATTAATATTATGAAACTGGTGCAGTGTTAATTAATAGAAAACTGAGAAGACTATTGATTACTGGGTGAGTCTATCAACATATTTTGCACTTACAACATGTTATGAGAGGTGTCACTGCAAAACAACAAAGGTGAACAAAATCAGAAGTAGAGATGGGTATGTTTTTCTGAGAAAATTTAGAAATCTCTTTCGGCAAAGTGTTGAAGTAACAGTCTACCTGGCTATCCAATGGAACTTCCATTATGTAGAGAACAGTGTTTGAATTTATTGAATTCTTACCATATGATCCATATTTACATCAGAAGATTGTATTCCACATACATGTATATGAAGTTTAGGGAAAAGCCAGATTGCATAGTGCAATTTCAGTAATTTAAAGAGGCCTATTTCCTGATAAATTATTATGGCTCTCCGTTTTATAGCTTGTATGTTAATTCCAATACTAACACCAGACCTGGCCAAACATTCAAACCTATATGTTACCAAGTTTGCATAGAACTTGTAATGTGGAATACAATCTTCTAGATCAACATAGATGATATTTAGGCTGTCTATGGTGACTTAGATTGACACCAAATAATCCAGTGCTGCAAGTACATATAATTATTGTTGCCATCTAGTCACATGTAGACAAATATAATGAAACAAATCTCAAGAGGACATGGCCTAAAAAACCCAATCTGTTTTCTTCTGTTAATTGGTAAAACTCAGGACTATGACTCCTACCTGTTCCAACACTGAGGTAACGAGCTATTCCTTTCTGTTGTTGGTCAGCACAACTTGCTAAACCTGCTGTGGCAGCAGCAAATGCTGTAGTTGCTGCAGATGAACTTGATCTGTCAAAGGATTGATATGTGTAAAGACTATTGAAATTAAAGAGATGCCACAAAATATCTGCAGCAGCCTGATCATATCCTACTTGCTGATATTCAATTTTCTCGATGAAGGGAACCTGCCTAACCAGCACATGCATTATACCAAGGGTGGGGGAGACAAGGGTCAGGAGACCCCAAAGAAAGGAGAAAAATGAGATTATCTGGAGGAAGTGGTGAGAATATCTGAGTCATATGAATCTTTCCTTGTTTCTTGTTTCATTTTCAAAGTAGCCAATATACCTATATATCTAATTTCTTATTTATCTAATGTTTAGATACATTTACTTATTGACCTTTTCCTGCTATTTGCAACTTGTGCTTAAACACAAGAGTTTTCATTATATAGAACACTGCAGTTTCTAAAATGGTAACTCTTTCCAATCTCCCCAAGAGTTTTGATTAAGTAGACATGAAACTTCCAATCAGGATTTCATTTTGTTCATTTATATAAAATTTCTTGTGTCCATGGACTTCTACTCTGACTTACCTCCTCTTGGATGCCCTAGATGATGTCACAACTGTGCCTGCCTTGGCCCTTGTTGGTGGTGATCCATCCATCTGAGCAAAGCTACTTCGAGGGGAGGACACCATGCTGATGCTTTCTGCCTCAGCGCTGCCTCTCTTCCCTGAGACTGAAAAATAAGAAAAATGCACATCAGTTACAAAGTTGCGCCTTCCGAGAAATCTTAAAAATACATAATGCTTCACTTGTGTCAGACACTGTTATTTCAAATATTTCAATAACACATATCTAAGTAATAAACTTGCTTAAATAAACTAAAACAGTGTAAAGTTATGTTCATTCTATATTAATGCACTGGTGACAAGTGACTTAGATGCAATAATTCATAACTAATCCACCTTCGGCCATGAAATTTGGCATTTCAGGGTTGGTCAAACACCATCTCTGATGCTGTGGTAGCTTATAAATTAGATGAGGATAAACACTCGCGTACCATCGGAAAACTAATCAAAAAGACAACTTGGGTCAGTATCTTCAAATGTCAATAAATATATGACTACTTGTTCAAGTCTAATTTCAGTGCTATAATTAGAAAAGGAAATATGAACATTTCTGCACAGTTATGTATATTTCTGCAGAGTTATGTGATGACTTCCAAAATAAATGTGATTAATGGCAGAACCTGTCAAAGTATCCAGGTGGAGCGGTAATATTCAGTAATTATCCATTCTGAAGATTTGAATTTTATAATGATATTATTATGATCTGCACTACAAGCAATGCTAAATAAAGAGCATTAAAAAATGACTGCACATGAAGAGAGAAACTGTATAATAACCTTACAAACATTTTTAATACCATATAAACTATAGCTAAGCTGGGAAACACATACAACACTGAAGTGTCCCTCATACTTAAAGCTGTGCATCATAAAATCATGTACATGTATAATAAAGACTCAAGGTGTGCACTAGAATCTGGTAATTCACAAGCAGCATATGCACATTTCAGCTGCACAAAATTCAGTATGGTGCTGCATGATCAACAAATACAAACTTCCAATATTCAAAGCATAGGCATTGGAGGGGAAGACAAAATAGATACCAAAGACTTGAATGAGCAGTAACATGAGATTTTCAGTCAAATATTCCAAGGCACAGCTTAAAATTTGTATAACATATTTTGATAAAAAGCATGCTTTATCAAGTGGCCATACTATCTTCAAACAGAAACTATCCTTCCAGCTGGAAAGAGGAAGAAAATATGATCATATCAATATTTCAGAAGCAGTGGTGATTGTGAATTGAAACATTTGGAACTGTGCCTTCAAACATTTAAAAAACTCTGAGGTGGTCCTTCTTCATATCAAAATGCCTTAGGATTAGAAGCTAAATATCATGTGACATATTTACAACGTTTCATAAATTGGAATAAATCAAGTATATGTTATGTTAAACAGGATAAAGTGATTTTGTTGACAATACATACTTTCCAAAATGACAGAGGTACATAACCATCAAAGTATTGTTTGTCAATTCTTCATAACATACAAGGCAATTAACATGATCATCATACAAATATTTGGCATCATCTACAATCCCTAGAGTGGATTTTCTTCTCATCATATAAACTTTTAGACTGAGCGGTCGTGGCAATGTGTTATTAATAGCTAGAGGGGCTGAGCCCAACCATTCTCTACGCCCTATCTCCAAATTCAGCAAAATTTTGAAACTTTTCATCCATCCATTGCCCCCTAGCATTGACAATTTACCATCTTTCCATCCACACATCATCGACATGCACTAGCATGACATAGCTACTTGGGATTATCCTTTTCAATGATTTTTCTTAAGAACTGCTCTACAGATGTTTCCTTCTTTTCTAGTATTGTCCCCACAATATTCATGGGTGAGTGTCTGCCTGTGAGAAGAAAATGACAAATGCAAGCATAAAATTGAAGGCTGTTTCTTATTTCAGTCGAACCTTTTTAGCACAGCCATGGCTTCATGTGGTAGCTAGCTCAGTCTGGAGGACAAGTGTGCAGTCAGGGTTCCAATACTGTTGGAGGATCAGCACCCTAGATGTTTCCCCCTTCCCCTCATATACGCCCACCCATTCAAAAGTCTAGCCTGCCATCTGAGTAAATATCCCTCGTGTAATTCATTCTCAAGAACAGCTGAGTTCAGAGGGTGAAGAATGGATATGCTATTGCTACAGTAAATTTGCATGATGTTATTTAGTCTACATTGTATTCAGGCACAGAAGTCAAGATACATGTCTGTTATATTTTATAAAATAACCATAAGGTTGTTCTATACCCCTTCCATAATCCATACCAACCAAGCTTACTGCTGACTTTATTCCCCAGGGTGTCAACTACTGTCAGAAGTTGCTGCTGATGCGGTGAAAAACAGCAACATTAGTGAAATAAAACCAATTTCAGAAAATCCTCAAAGGTCAGTTGGGACCCTCAAGCCTGATAAACACCTCTAATGCAAGAGAAACCTGCCCATGAAATTTCAGATCAATCCATGCACAGATCTGTCATGCCATTCAATGACCTGAGCAATTTTTTTTTTTAATTAGATGTGAAGTGGCATGGCCAAATGGTTACGGCAGTAGACTTTAGATCTAAAGCTCATGAATTTGATTCCCGACCATGATCATGTGGTAAGTGCTTTGGAAAAGCATTTTATTCACATTTTCCTCAGTCCAACCATCTGTAAAATGAGTATCTGGCAACAGGCAGTAGAAGATATTTCAGAATGCTACATAAATGGCAGTGGAACAGCACACTAGAGCAGCTCACAAACATTGACAGATAAGCTAGAGATCTTGCAAAGCTAGATACCAAGGCAAAGTTATGTTATGCCCCCTCCTAAAGAAATTTACTTTAGTGAGTGTACAATGGCCCCCAAGGAACAATTCACTGCCAACATCTACATTAAAGGTGGCAGCACTTAACTTTATCACAGACACTGACCATGTCTGTTGGCCATGCAAATTACTATGTCGGCTTGTTGCCTACCTTACGAATCAAGTCAAATGTAGGTACAAGCAAATGTGTGCTTTGATCAGCTCCTTTCTCTCATGTGAGATTCTTCAATACAATGACACATCTTTGTCACTGTTATTTCAACCACTGAGTGAACTGAGGCTATGAAATTCCAAGACAAAAGAAAAAGGCGAAGAGTGCTGTTTGGAGCCCCTGTAGGAGACTCCACCATTGATAAGTTCCCATATAAACTGTAATTTATCGTGTGATCTTATAGTTTACACCTTGTTTCTGCTGGGGCAAGATACTCCTAACTGATGGGAAAATACTTGCCGTAAAAAAGAGTATTAAAAAAATGAAGCACATCTACCATGTATTTTTCCATTTTTTCTTATAAGGCAACTTCTTTGCTATGGGCAATTTGTTTGACCTTGAGATAGCCAGAAAATAAAAGCAAGAAGATGCATGCCAAAGGTCAGCATTTGGAATTGCAGGAGGCCAAAGTCTCTGTATAGGTGATACCAAACCACCATAGCATCCCCCACAGACAGCAGCACAATGTAATAAACATCTAAACAAAACATTCCATAGCCCAGTATTGGGATAAAAGACTAAGCTCACAAGGGAAAGTTCACAAAAGATCTACAGATCACAGGAAGAAACAACATATTAGAAATACCTTTTAATTATTTCTGGTCTCAAATACAGAGGTCAGAAATGGCAAACATTGTCATAGTCAAGATATTGATGACAAAAATGAAAGTGTAACAAGGTAGTAACTACTGAAATAAGTCAGTATCAGTACAACACTACATTCTGTTTTGTGGCTATAGTTACAGTTACGTCATCAATTTGCCTCTTCTTGCACAAGGGCTTCATAAGTTGGACAGTATGCACTGTATTCAGCATCCAAGTTATTAACACTTTCACTTCAAAGTCAGTATAATTTGGCACCAGAGTGGATTTGTTAGCTAGTGAACACTTATTGTGGTCTCTTGATTCTTAGTGTCTTATCTCTTTAGTAAATTATTTACTACCATTTAAACCATGCCACAATTAACTAAACAATTATATTTTGTCATTTGTTGCTCATTATGTGGCACTGTGTAAATTGTTATTCTAAAAATGCAATACCAAATTTAAAACACCATAAAGAGGTGCTTATCAGATGAAGCAAGAAGTGCAAACAGAAAATATATCAGCTGAAAGCATCAAATAAAAGACATGATAAAAATGTGTTTGTACTTATAACAATCCTCAAGGAACACATATTTGTGCTGAATTATCTACAATGTATTTTGGCATGGGATTGATTGTTGCAACATCTAAACATGAGAGGTTTACATGGGGTTCACACACATGAAGACAGTTATCACCACATAGTGCAGGACATGAAGGTTATAAGTGGATTACAACAACAATTGCAGTCGTAAGAGACAGTGGCCTATTAATTCACATTCAGAGTTGCCTATTTATTGACATTCAACTCCAAATCTGTCTACATACATTTAATACAGAAATTTCAACAAAGGCATCTGAATCTGAAGTGGATAGGTTATGTTTCTCATGCACAATATAAACTACTGGAAATGGTTTTGCATGAAAAACTACACTAACTAATTCTTATGGAGGTTTCTCTGCTCCTTGATCAATAATACAGTAAAAACTATGCCATTCCATTTTGGATTATAAAAAGCATGTTGAATAAATGGAGTGGTGTAGTAATGGTAAATGGAACTGCCAAGAGATGTAAATCATGTCACATGAAGGTTTTAAACTGTGAGCCATTTTCCACCTTTATTAAGTATTAGGAATGATAAATCTGAATACTTATCTTTGGAAAATAAACATTTTGTATTAAAATGGAATGAAAAAAACAACTCCAGTACCTGAGAATCCTCTTTCTTCAAATAACTCTATGTCTCTAAATTTTGATCTGAATGATACCCATAGCTATGAATATACTTAAAATGATCCAATAAATATCAGCTAAAACCACATCCATGGAATGATAGCTCTTACTGAGAAAAATTTCCCAACTCTTTGTGTCACAAAGGACGCACTTGATCTTTACACACATAAAAGAGACGTGCTGGTCTGGTAAAGCTATACACAGTACATGGCATGAGAAAAATGCAACACAGTACAAGATATACGGAACTTTTAACAGCACAACAAGAACAGGAGGGGTTAAATGTGATGACGATGAAACACACTCACATGGCCGTATCTTGATCTGTGGAGCAACGATGTTAGGAGATGAATAGCTGTAGCTGATGGGTGAGGGAGCCCGCCGCAACTTGGGACTCGAGGTAGGAGAACATGCTGGAGATGTGGTGATGCGACCAGGAGAGGAGGCACGTTTCTGAGTGCCAGGGAGCAAAGGGGATGGAATTCTCACAGGGGAGGACATAGGACGAGGTTTGATGATGCGAATGGGGCTGCTACTGGGAGACAGGGCCAGAGCATCCAGTGTATAGGAAGTCTCCATTATGCGACATGGGGTTGAAGGTCGTTTGGGGCTTCCTGATGATGGGCTTCCATTCAGTTTACTGGCCTTTAATCCCAGTCCTGATACTGGTACTCTCTTGGGGCTACCAAAACTGGTGATGACTGGTGAGACACGTGGGGTGCCTGGGCTCCGAGGTGTTCCAGGTGTTAGAGTATCCGAGCTCATAGCTGAGGTAATCGTCCTGGGGCTGGATGGAGAGGCCAACGAGTCTGAGGAAGCTGATGCACCCACAGATGATATCATGGAAGGTGGCACAAGTTTGTTATCATCTGCAGCATCTAAAAAATCTGTATTAGATTCATCTTCTAGGTCAAAGTCTGACAGAATTATACCTGTGGGATTTGTTGGGGATCCAGACTCCTGACGTGTGATGGATGGAATATCCGGTACATCCTGATCATTCAGAGTTTCACATGAAGCTATAGGTGCCAACAATCGAGGTTTTGGTGGCTGCAGGAATGCTGTCAGCTCTGATCGGCTGTCATCACTGTCCACAGATTCTCCACGCTCAACTGGTAGAGGTTTGAAAAAAAAATCATCATATGTGAGATCAGTTATCATGAGGTAATCATACAACATATGCCTTCATTACAGATAGCCTAGCGGAATTGTACTTGTTTCAGTCTAAACTCTTATGTTTTGTGCACCATCTTCCTCTCAAACATGCCCAATAAAACAGACCCATAAAGAAAAACTGAATCTTTCCCACATATCATTATACTATGTAGCTAACAACTTGAATAAGGTATTATTGTGAATACTTCCCACAGACTATCAAGTCATGTACCCAACGTACATTTCTGTGCCAGTGTAAGAGGATGCTGTTGCTGAAATGAGCCTCTCGAGTCAGTGCTGAAGGATGCTCTGGGGCTGCTAGCACTGCTACTGGCCACACTGTCATCCTCTTCATGCCTGTAACAGCCAGCACTGATCTTCCTTAGCTTCTCTGCCTGGGGTTTAATCACATAGCGAGCATCCACCTCTGGAGGTTCCCCAGTGAATTCTGGTGGGCTGCCCACATCCTCCCCTGTTTCCTCCTCCCCATGACACCTGAGAAATGAAGAATTGTAGGATTATATTATTTGCCACATCATTCATTGCATATTCATATTTAGTCAAACCAATCGAACTTCCTCAAGTCTTTAAAACTGGGATGATGAAAGTCTCTTCAGAACTAAATCATGAATCACATAAACAGTTCAATATGGCAGCAAAGTAAGTTTCAAAGTTGACTGACACAAAGACTTCTGCCTCTCCCCAAGTATGCCCTTGAATCTTCCAGATTAATTTATGTCTTCTATATGAGTTGCATCATTACTTCAAGTCACCCATTTATTCTGATTTTTCTGCATTGTATGTAAGCAGTTAAATCTAAGCCAATTTTTACAGTTAAGGAATGATAATAATGTCTCACGGGGCGGCAACAGAGCTGAGGCTGGTATTGAGGTTAGCCCCACTGTCATGGTTCGCTCCTCCCTCATGGCTCTTGTACACCTTTTTCAGGGCTTCTAGAAGGGTATGGCCAGTGGTAAAGACCCTGTATGTCAGCAGGAAGGTATTCAGGAAATCGATGCTCAGAAACCTCAAGTCCGTCAGCCGGTCCAGCAGCCGTTCAACACTAGCATGGCGGATCTGGCAAAAGCAAGATTCCAATCTTCAATATTTAAGAGGGATATATTATGCAATTTTATGAAAACCAGTTCCAGACAAAAGTTCATGACTCCTCATTGGCAAAATTCATTTGGGTCACATAAAGTAATCTTTCTTATCAAAAGACTTATATCTTCCAACTGAAATGCACCAAAGTTTTGACAACAACAAAATTTCAACCGTTTTTTTCTTGCCTGTATTCAATTTAGACCAAATGCCGAGTGCCTCTGCATAAGTTGTTTTTTTTTCCTTCTTTTGACACATGTTCTAGCTGTAATACTTTTTGGGTCAGTATCAGCGCAATAATCAGACAACACGGAACTTGCAGAATCATCTAATCTATCATATCATCCTCAAGAGGCCACTGTAGACAAATGCTTTGCAAAGCTGTAAATGATCTCAGTAAAGCTGATGCAAATGAGGAAAAAATATTTCCTTGGGACATGTTTTTGATCTCAAAGAAATCAAGAACTGAAATGTCTCAATCACTAAGCATCCCATCAGATATTCTTTACCTGTGGCACCTTGCAAGAATTGAGTGTGCGGCTGAACTTGATGTCTACATCATCACGAAAGAGCTTTGGATCTGACCTGCAACAGAACAGAAATATCCATCAGCGTTATCAGTAGTCATTAAGCCATAACTTCAAAAGCACTATCGATAGTTATGACAACACAATGAGATACCTCGACAAATGCACACAAATATAACAGATAATCCTGTTCAAAACAATGAATCATAAAATGTCCATCCTTGAACTAAGAATCTGTGCCTAGTAATCAGAGTAGAATGGCCATTTTCTGGCTCAAAGATTACATCCACCAATTGAGTAATGTATATTGGTTACAGATGAATTGTCAGGAGATACATGGTAATTTTTGAAATACAGCTTTCAATTAATTTTTCCATTAACAAATCAGACAAGTGATAGCTGAAAACTTGTCAAATATAATTGCAGGCACAAAGGCTATGGCAACATATATAACTGGTGCTAAAAGGTTTCCAGACCATTACATAAGCATTCCTACAGAATGAATAAGTTTAAGCTTGCTTGACGAACTCCAGCAGCTTCTGCATAAGCAGGAAGACCAAACTTCAATCTAATCCTTTCCATCACAGGAGTCTTATATAGTTTATAACTTGGCTTTTCTTTTACCCAGTGCGCTTTCTTTGCAATTTAATACTATGGAATAATTTCACAATGGTCACAAACTAATAGATTCTGAAGGTACACATGTGACAGAATAGGCCAAACATCCATGCACAGTGCTTTAATATTCCTTTTTACAAATAGCAAAAGTGGGTATCCAAAAGGCTTAATGAACAAAGTATATTAAAATCTTGAACATGAAAATGATGGTTAAAAATTAGTTTATGACACAGAAATCTTCATGTATAGCTCTAATATCGAATAAAAAGAGAAGACAAGAGGAAGCCAGGGCATCAAAATGTGAGTCTTAAGATCAATGTGTATGAAGTGTTACATGGCATTTGTTAAATGAAACAAAAAAATTGAGAGAAGACTACACTGACAAAGGGTAATGAAACAATTACACATATCACAAGGGATGAATTAACTTTAGCATCAAAATTAGGTAGTATGTTCGTGAGAACAGATGAAATGCTCTAGAGAAGGGGAAAACATAGCAATGAGCAAACTTCTGATAAATGATACCCAATGCAAACATAATCCTACATTTTAAAAATATTAATTTGTACATGTATATTCTACTCGTTAAAATTCACTCTTCACCCTCTATCAGAGTACAAAATGACAAAACTATGCCTGCCAGCCTCGCTCAGTTTAAAATATTCAGCCATGAGAAATATAAACTTTTTTTGACAACTAAAGATTTTCCATAGAAAAATCTAATGACCCTGTCTTGCTTGGTGGTGTGAGATACAACAAAGCATTTTGAAGTTTCATAGACACTCTTTCATAAGGCCCTATCTATTAGCATTCTTGGGGCTTTGGGGTATTATTAAGATGCCTCTCTAGTAGCCTTCATGCAAAGCCTTCAGTGCGGCTGGGAAAGACATCATGCATGTCACTATTCTTACAAAAACTGAATACAAACATTCTGGGTATTTTTCTAGTTTAAATTCACTAGTGATCATGTGTCACAATAGAGACTACTATGCAGGAATCAGCTAGAAATACAGATACAAGTATCACCCAGTGGCAACTGATTATCTCTAGGCCTCTAGAATCAACTGTTTTCAGAATACAGATAAGGCAGGTAAAAACTGAATGTCATATTATCCATTCTCCAAAACAAAACAAAAATTTGGTCCCTATGGACCAAAATACAAAGGGCCAGAGACTTCCTTGCCAAATGAAATGATGCAAGAAACAGTAGGTAGAAGTTCACATGTAACAAGGAAATAACACATGACACATATCTGGCAGATCTAAAGTGTGTTACAGACCTGCTGGAAGCATATCAAGTTAATGAATAGCTACTTGGCATGTTAGCAGTGTATAGACTAGCAACAGTTACAAAGCCATAATGATTTAAAGCTCTGGAGAAATGCATAGCTGTGGCTATCCCCACTACTTAGTGCACTTGTTCCAAATAATGGATTTAATAAAGTATTCATTCTTGATGGCATTTGCAAAGTCTGCACAGATTGCAGCATGAACAATATATTTACAAACTATTGCTGTTAAGGATCAATGCAGCAGAGAAAAGGGCAAACTACTGCTACTGATGATTAGAGATGCTAGTCCCAGCATTTGCATGGAAATCAATTTCAAAAAGCACAAAGTAGCAGATGTCATAAGTACACTGATTTAATGCTGTCCATGCTACCTTGACATGGGCTACATCAGAGCTACTCAGGCTGTCACAGAAATTTTGCTAAATATCTTAATGGGAAAGCTTGATTGAGTTTAAAAAACAGAAATTCCAGTTGGTTTGAAGAAAAATGAAGGAAAGCCTTCACTAGCTGTCTGGCATCAAGTGGATAGCACTGATGTCTATCAGGGTTGGGCACGTTCACGAAAAATGGGGAACTGCGTTCCGCTCTCCGTTCAGTGCCAGTCCTTTACAGTATCCTCAAAGATTCAATATTTTTGAATAATTTATTTTTTTATTAGTCATTTCCTTGCCTTTACACTATTCACGAGGCTTTTAGAATGTTTCAACCTCGTGCATACCTTTATATATGATATTTTATACCAATTAGAAAAAACAAATCAAGTGCCTTGCGGAGGTATGTTGTCTTACTTAGCTGAGTCTTGCTGTTGAAGTCTTGGCTGAACGGGTAATGGAACGCACTGAACGGAGAATGGTCTTTTGTAAAAAATGTTAACTCTGGAGCCACAGTGTGGTGAGTGGGCTTTCAGGCCGTTTTCAGCTTTTGGTTTTATAAAGGTCATAACCACCTGTGACAAACTCTCAGTTATAGAAGCCTATGCTTGCATACAGATATTCTCTTGGATATCATAAACCATTTTCATTACTTTCAAAGTAATGCTAATTAAACTATAACATCTGGAACATACTGAAATGAATAAAGATAAAGAATAAAATACCCCTAATGCAAGTTACCATCGCCAGCAGGCGATTGCATTTCTTGTTCTTTACACATACTAATTTCAAAGGGTTGATTTGCATTTCTCTGCCAGATATGGGAGGTCAAATTTTGCATGAAAGGGTTTATTACCTCTGGGAACCTTAGAGTTGTATTTTGTCGCAGCAATTTATGAAATTTATATGGTAGTAATAGGTAAATTTATAGTGGGCATAGAGTGAAAAGTATGAAATGTCCATAAACATTTGAAGCACCACCTAGCTGATATAAAGGAGTTAATTTCAAGGAACAATGACCCATTGATGTCTTTTCATATCACGACCGGAACGAACACAGACGTCAGAAAATCGACATCCAGTTCCCTTCACATTTTTCCTTTCTTTCAGTCAAGAAAGTCATTTGTGTCATACAAAAGGGTACAAAATCAAGAACACAAAAGCAACAGCAAAACACAAAATCTACTAGCAAATTTTCTGTATTTAAAAAGCATTATTTACAGCCTTTGAAAGGGGAACTGAGAGGCGAGTCCTTTACAGTATCCTCAAAGATTCAAATTTATTAACTTCGAAAAACGTCAGATCTGCTCTACCGTTCCAACATTTTGGCACAATACTCGATTCCACCAAATCTCAATCCCTTGTGCAAACACAGTCGACAGTTGGCAATTCGATTTCACCGCAGGTCGGAAATGTTTTAAAGTTAAGCAACTAAGGTCACTTAGGCGTGAACCACTTTCTGCTGAAATCAACTACTGAGTTCTAAGCAAATACATTCTACTCATTAAAAATGGGAAATGTGCAAATACGCATACAAATAAATTCTGTCGCCCTTTTGTCGTTCTCGACTTCCTTCTGATATTGAATGAAGGATTCAATTTGCATTTTTGAAACAAAAAAACATCTCCTCAGCAAAATTTACGCACAATCACGGGGTAAACCTATACGCATCTAAGACTCAGCTAAGTAAGACAACATACCTCCGCAAGGCACTTGATTTGTTTTTTCTAATTGGTTTAAAATATCATATATAAAGTTATGCACGAGGTTAAAACATTCTAAACGCCTCGTGAATAGTGTAAAGGCAAGGAAATGACTAATAAAAAATAAAATTATTCAAGAATATTTATTCACTGATAGTATGTAGAGATGCTGTTTTGGTTCAGGTAGGGTTGGGCATGTTCAGGAAAAATGGGGAACTGCATTCCGTTCTCCGTTCAGTGCCAAAATGGGGAACTGAGTTCCGTTCCCCGTTCAGCCAAGACTTCAAATTCCGTTCCGTTTATCCATTCCACGCCTGAGGAACTTAGTTCCAATCTCCGTTCCATTCCATTTACTTTTCCCACCGAAAATAGCATGTTTTTCCGAAACAAATGACTTCACAAAAGGAAATAAGGGTTTTGATGTTTAATGAATGTTACTATGTGTGTGAGAGTTTTCCATAGAGAAGTTCAGTTTCAGAGGCGCACACTGTTACTTGGTGATGAAGAACATGATACCATTCATCCCTTCCTTAATTGAAACCCTCACACCTCCCAAAAAAATATCCCGATTCACTAGCACAGGCGCAAGGGGTTAATATTAACTGCCACCTGCCAATAATAACTATGTGTAAGTGCAGTGTGCGTCATAAAAACAGAAAATTTGGAGCCTCTCCTCCTTCCAGAATTCACTGCAAATAGAGAGAATCTGGAGAAATTACATGTGCACATACAATCTTATGATTTCTTACAAATTTGAAAATTTATTTACGATTACACGGATCCTGTCGGAGAAAAAATCAAATCGTGATATATTCGAGACCATAAGGTAAGCATAAGTCACAATTTTTAACAAGAGTCAATATTAGACTAAAGTAAATCCTGGTATTTATTATTCTTAAAGTCGGTGTATTTTGTTGCGTGGTTCTGGTTGGTGCAAGACAGGTATTTTTTAAAGGATCCTTGACAAACAACACTGCAATTACAACTGCAGCAATGGTTTTAATGGTAAGGAAAACAGCTTTGTAGACTCCATCAAAAGGAAGTCACTTCAAGGTGATGACATCATGTGTATGAAAACCAGAGGGCCATCTTCCTAACCCATTACCGCCCTCTGCTTTCTTCGTGTGTATCATATCCCACCCCTAGTTGTCCAGTCCTCCACCCTTTTCACCTGCCCATCTACGTTACCCAATGAACCTTTATATCACTTTTGATAATTATTTATGCCTTTCAGCTGTCAGTCACCACTCATGATACAGACCTCTCGATGGGCGTAACGTTGTTTCATTAGTGACAGACCTGAGGCGGTCAAGACTCGTGACGCAGTCCTGGATACCAGGTGTCATCATGTCTTTATCAGTAAGGGGACATGCTTCACTTGCGATGAAAAGCGATAAGCCAGTCCTTGTTGTGTAATGCGGACTGCAACAGCAGCTTTGCCTCGATGGTCTTATTTACCTGACGCCATAAAAGGGCAGGAGTGATAACTGGTTTTGCCAATTAGAAAGAATGACCGTTATGAGGTCGAACGAAGCTGGTGATCGCAGTGCAGCGAGTGCAGTAATTGCCGATAAAAATGCTGATAAGGAAAAAAAATCCTGCTCGCTGATATATGAACGGAAATTGAACGGACTTGAAAATGAACTAAGTTCCAATCCGTTCGCGAAAAATCGCAAACTCCATTCACGATCACGTTCACAATGAAACAAGGGAACTCTGTTCGCCCCGTTCATGAAACCGGAACTAAGTTCCAGAACTTAGTTCATATGAATGGAGTTCCGCCCAACCCTGATGTCTATACTATATACTTGGGTTAGCAACATACACAGTAGATCAACTTTTGACCACAACATTTAGATACCATGGGTGACACTAAATGTGACAAAATAATTATTTAAAAACATAAGACTTGCAAAAACCAGCCTAAAACCTGAGGAATAAACTCTGCCCTATTTAATCTTCTGTTTTTGTGATACTAACTCCAGTTTTATAACAGAAGAGCATTAATAATCTCATAGAAAATTAAAATGTAATACCGTATACATCTATCTGTATTTCAGAAATATGGTAGTATAATAGTCCTCAGTATCATCAGCTGGACACATCACAAACAAGTTTATTGATGTATACTTCCTGCCATGTGCATGCCATACAAACTATCGTTCTTTTCTGCCTCAGTCACGAATTTCTTGTTCTCTAGATGAAAGCTTAGTCGAATCCTTATCACTCTAATTGTAATAACTGTGCTACATTTAACATTTTCATACCTATTATTTTACAACTGCCACATTAGAACTCCCATTTCATCCAAAGCTTTTAGAAATTTCCTTTTCATACCACTGCTATCTTCCAGTGACACTGACAATTTTTGGTACCTTTTTTCTTTAGAACAAGCTAAATATCAGCAACATGAGGTTCTATTAGCAGAAAATTTTTCTTTCACTGATTTAATAAAATGTCAAAAGGAAAGTGCAAACAAATTTTTCTCTTAATCATGTAAACTGCAGACCATAAAATCGCAAAATAGCAACATCATAAAAAGAAGTAGGGCAGAGAAGAAAAGGATCAACATAAAAGAGTAATTAGGCTGGTTTTCATTACAACTGCAAACATGTGAAATCATTACGAAGTCACACTCACTCATAATCACTGGTGCACAGCATGCATTAGACTAGATCTCTGGCACTCTAATCATAACTCTGCATGGGGGAATCAATGGTCATAGCAAATTCAGATAATAATAATATGTGCCTCTATGAATCTGAGACTGAAACACTTACCAGATCTGTGTACTGTGAATGTATCTGTGACAGAGACATGAAACTTAAAGCTCTGCATCCTACTGTGGCAAAGTGCTTGAAAGCCCAGTACGGTGACAAGTATAGTGCAAATCTGACTAGTTCATTGCAAAATTCTTCAAAGAATATTACTTTTGTGATTTTAGGAATATCATGTGTTTTCTCCAGACTGGGTGCAATATTTCTTCTTTTTTGTTTGGTCAAAAAAGGGACTGGGGTGAAGAAAGGAAGGGGAGAGCCAGCTCTACTGGACTTCAAACTGTCAAAGGAAACATGCATTTTAAATCACATGCATACGACAGTCCTACAGTATGAGTACACTGAAGCACACAAGCTAAAATCCTGCACTGGTTCAGTGTCAATTTTATGTCTGCATTTTAGTGAAAAACAGATGGCAGAATATTTCTAGCATCATGCAGATGATGGAAAGGGGGGAGGAAATAAAAGAAGGAGTGAAAAATGTTTCTGATCTGGAGAAAACACGATTTCACTTTTTAAGTGGTCTTGAATTCAGATCTAATTCCTCCCAACAAGAAGGCATTTCTCTGATTTACTGTCAAAATCACATTTTCACATTTTACTGATCTACACATCAATATTCATCTCCTGACAAAATATTTAAGCAAAACCACACATCACCTTAAAATTATGACAGAAGTTCAGTAAGAATGTTACCATAGCAAAAGTGTCTATCATCTTTTATAAACTTAGAATTTCTCAAAAAACAGGCATAGGTAACAGTACCTTTGTCAAGTACTTTCAACATCTATATTTACAGCTTTACAGGATCAGTGGATGGTAGTCCCATCATTTCCTTACATTTAGTAAAATATAGACTTTTTGCTTCTGTATGTACTTTATACAGTTTCATAAATGCAACAGATTCTACTAATATGTCCAGTAGCCTACTCCCCATGTTGTGTAAATTCTTGTATTTCCTTTCCTTTTATGTAGCTTAAGGTGGCTTTACAATGATTACAACATCAATAATAACAACAAGTACCATAAAGGCTTAAAGTGTATAATATCAACTTAGCTAATATTATCCTGGCATATCTAACAAGAAACCAAGAATTTAGATCGGATAGTCACACTTTATCAAGTCAACCTCTTCCATTTCTATATACTTAGCTAATTCTGTGGGCTCGGCCAAACGGAAGGGAAAATGTCTAAATATAGTCACTCTGAACAGATGCCAAATTAAAATTGTTTTCACCTATCTAAGTAAAGACCATGCATCTTTCAAATCTTCCTAAAGTTCTCCACTATTACCAAACTGCAGGGTACATTCCTTTGTGTCAGTGTCTTAATGAGAATGATTGCTTCTATTCATAATGTCAAAATATAAGAGTTAAAGGTAGCTCTCACAATCAGAGACAACAAAAGAGGATTTGCAGAGACATATAGACCCATCCACACAACATGTATTATCAATGGAATTTCTAGAAAGTTGAAACTTTCACCCACTGAAATAGTTTGTGCAACACTACATAAAACATGAATTTCATTCGAAAGGAAATTGATGACAGCTCGTATTTCAAGATTTGTTTTTCATTTTTCAGGGTTATGAATCAAGTCTTTAACTATACCACTTACAATCTACTGGCATCCACAGATGTGAGAATTAAGATATTAAAGTGTATGGCAGACATGTAATCATAAAACAGATTCCTAACATTGGTTATGACAGATGATGGTAGTGCTGTATACATTTCTTTGACTGTTGCACTAACAAATCTTCCCATTAGAATGCATCTTCATCAGTCCTAAATTATCAATATTTTGAATGATAATTTCCAAATCTATTTAACTTATAAACATCTAGACAAAATAATTGCAAATATCATGATACATGATGTAAACAAACATCATTCTGTCAGCCAAACTCACAGAAAGTGACAGCTAATTAAAACAAGAAAGACCTATGCGCAGTGTTTGACAAATAAAGCTTGCAACAATCTATAAAAGCCAATAATACTGTTAAACTTAAATGGAGTGGCAAACAAATATAAAAAGCAAATCTCTCTCTGAAATAAAAAAAAAACTAAAAGTCAAACCAGCTTGTCTTACAACAGGTACTGAGCTTTGTGCTATCATAGTGAAAGTTCAGTGACAAAAATGATTGCTGCAAGCCTGCCAATTAATTCCCCCAAAACAGGCCTCAGTTTCCAAATAAGAAACCTAAACAGATGCATGCACTGCAGATCCTGAAGGCAATATGGTATCACACACTATGCTGGTGAATGTCATTAAAAGTTAATGGATGCTTCAGATGACAGAAAAGTTCTATAGAACCTTCAGCTCTTCAGGCAATGGCACTATCTGCTGACACTTGTTGATAAGTATCCTTCTAAATCAAACAACTACTAGGTTATTGTTGATATTATATCCCGAGGTCCATTCTGAACTATGCCACCAAAGTAAGATATGTGCATGAAAAGGAAACAAATGCATCAAAGCAGAGCAGAGATGACACATATCACATTTTTCTCACTAAACACTAACTTCAGGCTGTTACACAAGGGGTTGTCACTGCAGTACTACTCTAGGCTAACCTATATCTAGTGATGTTTTGTCTTGCCAAAATGTACCAACAAACTGCCTTAGTATTATGAGAAAACCTGAGTAATTCTGGTTACACACCTACATTTCAACATACATGGGACTCTTGGGCTGAAGAAACATGCAAGGCTTTTCAAAACTTAATTCAAAGTTCAGAGACCAACTACAGCTAACAGATGAATTATAACATGAATCATATTCCAAACCACAGCATGTCTTTTGAGCCTGAAAATAGTGATCACCAGCTATATTTAACAGTAGCTTACCTGACAGACTGAGGCATAGTAACTGAGGATGATTCGCTCATGGAGCTGTTCAGCAGGTCGCTGTAGTGCAGGTTCTCAATACACTGGGGACAACACATTTATAAGATGTAACATATTAATAATAAGGAAAAATATTATGTCTGCAAACCATGAATTATCTGAAAAACTGGTTGATTCAGATAAATTTATGTCAGCTTTTCATGGTGGAAGTTACAGGTGGTCTGAATGAAACTCATATTCATAAAGTGTGCAAACTCAAACCCAGGGTTCTTTCTTTTTTTCTGCATGCATCACATTTTTCTTCCCAACAACCAACAGTTTATTTCCTCAAATTTATATTTCATATGCTGCCAACACAGTCACACATCAATACAATGGAACAATTGCAATACTACAAGCAGTGACTGAATAATATAATTTCTCTTAGGTATTATAATTGCTTAGGCAGTAAGTGCTGTTGTTATCATTACCTGACTGATATCACTGCACCAAGCTGCCTTCTCATGAAGGGTACTGGCCACCAACGTGATGGTGATAGGTGGTCCACTCTTAGAGTCAATGATCAGCCGGAAGTCAAGACCATTGTAGTCAGCCTTAGCCTCCCTTTCATTCAAACCTTGCAAGGGAAGTAGGTTGGCTGCAGAGGTTTGGCTTCCCACACTTAGGTTCGAGTCAAGGGATGAAGCTGAAAGAACACAGCAGTCTACACAACTTAAAAATACACAAGTCCTTACAAGCATATATAAAATTATGAGTCACCTATAATTTATAAAGCAAAAATTATACCATACACATGATAATCAGTCTTCACACTGATTACACTCATTCTGCATTGGCCAACATATGCACTGAAATTTCTAGATTGCATAGAGCACAAAAAAATTCTGCATAATTTTGAAAATCAAAACTGCTGTACTAAGGATACATAACATATTTGCATTTTCATGCTCTACTCTCTGGTGAGTTTGATCTATCAGACTTTTCCACCTTTGTTTTCCTCTAATTTATCATGTTTCACATGTATCATTTGTAAGCTGAAACCACAGGAAGCCATCAAGCAAACTGATTTGGATGTTTTCCCATGTTTTTAACACTTACTTCAACAATCTACTCAAAGGGTTGTGAATTCTCAGCTATGCATTTCTCTCATTTGACTTGATAAAATATAGTGGTCAGACATTGTGACAAATAAAAGCTTCATCCAAAGGCACTTTCAAAACTATAAATTGGTGAAGTGGATATTTGACAGTCAAAACATAATAATGTGGAAAATCAAACATTTGAAGAAAGTGAACATTTCATGCAAATCCTATGATTAAATAATAAACAATGGCAGAATACCTCATCCTGCAAAAACTACTAATGAAATTATATGTGCACATCATCAAGTTTGGAGACACAATATTTTCCCTAATATCTTTGTTCCATAGGCTCCAATGGTTCAAAATGTTGCACACACTGAATTTATCAATTTTCAGTTTTGGTGCATTTTTTTGTGAGAGGTTGGGATTTATAGAAGTTTGCCCACATGAAAAAATGCAGTGGTTTCCAACTAAGATCCTGCTGCTTAACATCTTGTTTTGGCTAAGCTAGTGCTCTATCTGAATTTTTTACTCTAATAAATTAATCTGATTACCATCCTGGTCCAATAATTAAGATCCTGTTTTTCTTGTCTCTTGAGTGCCAGGATATTAGCCAGAGGCCACTGTATTGTCACATTCTCACTCAGTCATTTAACTGAAATTTCTATGTTACAAGCAAATAGTGTCACGTCATTTCACTGATCTCAGCTCAACTGATGGAAACAAGTCAATTCTTGAGCTCTTCTCTATGAACAGAGTTCTCCCTTTGCCTTTGCAGAGGGACCTACTGTATCTTATCTACTGCGATCTTCTGGGATCACAAAACCTCTTTAAATTATTGAAAATTTCATGGCGTGTCACTGAAATATTTATCAAAAAATAACTGCACACTTCCGGTGGGGTGACAAAAAAAGCACAATTTCATGTCATAAGTTCCCTTTAGTATTTACCCTTTTGTACAGAACATGCAAATGATATGGAGGCTATATTGAAACAGTGAGAAGGATATTTCCCTTGTGTTGTTTGTTCTCGCTGTTAGCTGTGAATCTAGGACTTTCAACATCTCCCCTCCCACCAATAAAATGTGGTTACTCTCCCCTCCCCCCACCAACCTGAGGGACAGAAAAAAGATACAGAGAGTAAAAAGACTGAGGAAGTGAGCAGTGCTTTGAACAAAAATCCAAAAGGATAATGAAATTTGACAGGGTTATCTGGACCATGCAGGACACAGAGACTCCAGGCTAGTGTCCTGTTCATGAAAAACTGTACGGAACACCTGTAAATATGGCCTCTAAGAATCTTTTTCTTTTTGTGCAGTTATTCTACTAACAAAATCTTGAAGTGTTAGCTGTGATGTGATGCATATTTCTGCAATATTTTCCAAAGTACAGATGTCATGTAGGAGCCCTGGAAAAGTAATTATCAGGATACCTCTGGTAACTTATTTTTCTTGTTTTCCTTATCATTCTGTCTGGCTCTCTACTCACTCTCCTTCTCTCTCCCTCTTTCCTGCCCTCTCTGCAACCAAGGTGATCCTCCTCCTTCCCCTACACTATTTGTGGGGAGGGGGTGGAGGCCAGGCTTCTTCAAGCTTGTTTAGCTCAGAGCTCCCAGCAAGAAGAAGAAGAAGAAGTATGGCAGAAATGATGAGGAAGTAGTGAAATGGTTCTAAACCATTTGCTTGTGATATTACTGTACTACATAACTTTTGGCCAAATGCGTGAGCAATAGCAGAGGAATATTTTGTATGGCCTTTAAAACAAACTGTTATAACTCGTCATCAAATATTTAGAAAAAAGTATTCATCACATAAGAAAAACTGATTTATTATTTGTGTGTACAATTTCCAGCCACTGGAGATAACTGGAAGAAAGATAGTAGGAAAAAAGTGTGTCCAAAGTTCTGGACAAGCAAATTTGTGCTTTAAGTGACTGAATATTATTCAAAGCTGAAATCCAGTGAATTGTGTTTATAAGCTGTATTTCAGTCATTAAAATGTATTGCAACTTCCCCTCAAATTTAAAGAAGAATAAACCAAATGGTCAGTATTGCTCTTTTCCTACGCCACAAATTTTATAATCACATTTTTTAATTTTTTCTTCTGCAGTGACTTGCTGCCAAATATTCCCTCCTGCACACAATCTTCTTGTCACATATCCTTTGGCAGAATGTCTCATTTTTTAGATGCCTTCTTGTCAAGTATCTTAGTCAAGTATGTGCACAACTGAAAATAATAATTTGATGGCAACTGTGGCATCATAGCCTGACAAATCCAAGCAATCCTTGCAAAAGCACCATGCTGGGGCAATGTGGATTTTTTTTTTTTTTTGTATTATGAACTACCCCTTAATTTCATTAGGATCCAGGCACACCATTGATAAATGAATGAAGTCATCGATCAATACCACAAACTATTGCCTGTGCCACATGAAAGGTTACTGGGGTATCTGCAGGCAATTTTAGCACAGCCATCAGAGTAAAGATCTCTCCCTCATTCACTCTACAGCCTATCTCCGTACTGTGTGGGTGGATTTGTGTTTACTGTCATCCAAACAATGAGTGATGATTTCACCAGATACAAATCCAAGCCACACACTGCATATACATAACCTTCCAAGAGGTCTATTACAGATGCCTATATATGCAGTGCTTCCTCCATTAAAAGTAAGGTGTTGTGCATGCTTTACCTCTTAATTTTAGACTGGATTCTTAATACTAACCCGGTGCATCTGTCAAGAAAATAAAGACAATCAGGCACAAACTTTAAACCCACTTATACATCCTAATCCATATACTTACTCTCCTCATCAAAGAAGAATATGTCAGAATTTGGATCTTCTATCAAGGTGCAATCTAGAAGTACGATTTTCCCGATGTGCTGAAAGAAACAGAAAAATTAAAAAGTGAGACAGTGGAATCTGATATAAACGCATTGTCGCAATAAATGGCTAGCTTGATCTTCCTTTCTCACAGGAGAATACAGTAGCCTTATTTGTGCTAATAACCTCTTGCCTGAGTTATACTATTTCATCCTTTCACTTCCCCCCCCTTTTTTTTCG
>JAWQUT010000012.1:3192562-3218170 GCA_033807755.1 Ellobium chinense | reverse complement strand
GGTCAGAACTAAGATCGCTAGAATGCATTTATGGAGAAAGAAAGAAAAACAAAACCACCATGAGTGCCAAATTTAGATAAGACTGCAGCAGTAGATACACTGCAAGGTCACATCATGTATCATTAAAATTTCAATGTCCTGTTTTCAAACAGCAAAAATTACCATGTAATTGGGCTGGGACCACAAATCATGGCCAGCTTATTTATAACAATTACCAGTTACACGGATGACAAAGTGAATGCTGCCTGCTAAGAACGGCAGCAATCAATAGCTTTCATAGCATACCATTATAACAGCAGTCAATAAGTGATAGCTTGCTAAAGTGCGTGAACCAGGCTTTATTTAGACTGTGATTATTATTGATTCTTTTTCCCTAAGCTACAAAGTTCTGAGAGACACACACTACCTCATGAAACCTACACAGCAAATGACCAAGACAAATCCACCAAATTACAATAGCGATTCAAGGGATATTCCTGTATGAAAATTGTCATGTCTGAAACCTTGCATAAATAAATAGTCCAGTCAGTATTAATATTAAGTCTCTTACATACTTCAGTTAACATATAAACATTATCTTGTATTCTAGCTAGTATTCTGTCAGACTCATATTTCTTCTTCAAAATTGTACATCTGTTTTTATCATTGCTAATGTCTATGTGTTCAGCACCATGCTTCTCCATATGCATTTCCATGAGACAGGGATTAATTACATTGAAATTGAAACTATAACTTGCGATTCTATTTTCTCTGACTGGCACACCGTATTTTTTTTAGGTGCTTTTATGAAACATGGAGCTGGATGGATTAGATCCTACCTCATTCCCAAGACACACAACACTTATATGGGAAGAAAGTAGGACAGGGAAAAAAACACTTGACAGAGTGACTGGAATAAAGAAATCTCAACAAAGAGAAAACCTTGGACATGACAGTTGGAAGTAAAGGTCTAGGTAAAGGGTTGCGAGACAGGTGGCGACATACTATGGGTGGAGAAATTTACAGGTTCTTGTTAACAGAATTAGTAAGTGGCACTTCTTTTCACATGATATAAAATAAGAAGAGTTAAAAATCAGGGGAAAAGGAAAACATAGAAAGGAAAAAAAGTGACACAGATGAGAATTATCATGCTTTCATTTGCAAATTCAAAGAGCAAGGATAAGCATGCAAGGATCAGACAAATACACCTGCTCAAAAGTGCATGAAAGGGAACTATTTTACAAGTAGTTTTGTTAGTAACTTTCACATCATTAACACTCTAGGGTAAAAGGAAATGTTAAATTGACCAAAGAAAATGTACCTTTTCTCTCTGAATCTTCCAACACAATGCAGGTGAAGAATAGAGAGAGAATGTATTACAAATATTATGAGAGTTGGAGGCGTGGGAGAGGATACAAATAAAAAAAACCAAACTAGAAGAGCAAGAGACTTTAAAAAATAATATAAAAAGCGAGAGGGATCTTTTTTTCTGGGGAAATCAGTCTGATCTAAGTAAAATGTCAAAACTGCACAAGGTTCAGTCCTGTGCTGGGTTTGCCAGTTGATGTAACCAGCCCCTGTATTCCAATAATCAATACAGTTTAAAGCCCTAAGACGGGAGGGAAAAGACTGGCAAGAGTGGAAGGGAAAAAGAAACGAGGAGGACTGAAGCTTGGAATGGCAGAGAAAGAACATGACACATGGCAGCGGAGGATTGAAGGGAGAAAATGTGGATAGAATCTTGAAAAGACAAAGCTAGGATAAAAAAAAGATAAACACTAGGGGAAAATGAGGTAAAGGAAAAAGCATGAATAAAAATGATAAGAAAAGAAGAGAGGACAAAAGAATAATTTGGCAGACAGAAGCATGGATGGAAAGAAAGTGAGTAGGGAGGACATGGCCCTGAAAGGAAAGAGAAGAAATATTAGAAGTATAACCTGAAAGATTCAAAAAATTAAGCAGACTTCGAGGTACATCAGAAAAAATATGGAGGACAAACATTTAGACACAGAGAGAGAAAGAGAGAGACAAAGGAGAGAGGATATGAGGCACAGACAAACAGCCACAGAGAATGAAACTTGGTAGCATATGGACAGATCAAGAAAGAGATTTACATAATTAAGAAGAAAGAAAGAACATGGCACAGAGCTCAAATAAGGAGACTGAAGAGAGGCTGAAGGTACAGAGAGCAAATAACAAGACTAAACACAAGTTGGAGATTCAGAGACCAAATGCAGGGAATGACCAGAGGTTGGAAGTACAGATAGCAAAATTAGGAAACAGAACAGAAATTGGAGATACTGAGAGCAAATAAAGAGACTGAACAGAAGTTAAAGGTACAAAGGGCAATTAAGAAAACCATTCATGGCCACCGTTTCTCATTTATTAAGCCTGCAACTCTAATGTGCTCAAACCTGGTTGTCACTCTGGTTAGAGCCAGGTACTGTTATTAAATTGTTCAGAAATTAAACTATATATTACTAACTGTGTGGCTATAACATGCCTCCTAAGCTCATTCTACTTGTTCTTAATTCTGAAGATTCATCTCTATCCACCTTCTCATACATATTAAATACACTGTTTTAAAACCACAGTAAAGGAGTCACATAACCTATCAAGAACAGAATAAAATAGGAAAAGAGACACCACCGTCTGAAGTTAATATTCAGTCTATACACATAATGTGACCTACCTGAATATATTCATACATTTATTATAAATGATGTAAACTTAAATGAAACATGTTCACATATTCACAATTTCCACTTTAATTTGGTATTAACATAAACCTTTAAAGGAAGACAGAGGTGCATGCTCTCTTAGAACCTAGTCTGCAATCTGTTGCTATATAGTACATCAAGCTTTGCTATGCAATCACTATTTTATTTTTTACTACTTTACAAAGGTCTTACATTAGGTGTTGTAAAGATTGATTCTGATTTCTGAAACTGAAATTGCTATTAAATTTGTGACTTTGGAAGCAATAATAAACACACAACAAAATGATATAGTCTGTAAACACTGTATAACTGTGTAATTTTGTTTTTGTTAACACACAAGGATCAAGATAAAAAGTGGAAACAGAAGCATCCTCATTTAAATATTATTTCAAAATATGCAATAACCTTTAAGGGCTATTGTTCGATACAGCATGTATGCCTATGGAATGCTCTTCATACAAAGTGTGCACTTTACAATACAAGTCCCTAATTGGTCTATCCCTTCTCTCTGTCAGCAAGTAAAAACTTACTGATTTTTTGATTTTACAACACATAGATTATTAGGACATGTTTGTTCTTCATTTCAGTCTTAACATGAGTACCTGAGTCAGTGGAATTCCTTCTCAAACTTCTCTAATCTCTTTTAAAGGACAAGCAAGCATAACAATTTCAGGTTCAAACAAAATGTAGATAAAATCATGTAGGTTCCAACTAATGCATTCTGATTAAGTGGAAGAAGAGAAGTAACCATAAGAGTCAATAAAGCATTAAACTCTTGGAGTCCCAACCTCATGACCCCTATTTTCTCCAGACCTTAAGATTCTGAGAGTACCTAAATGATCTAGTATATTTGTTCACATCCTTCCACTTAGGCCATTTAATGCAACCATTTCAGCCTGGGATAATATTTTAAGATTACTTGGATAAATACAAACAGTATTGGGCATTTTGAGAAACAGAGTATAGATTTTGGACCCTTGCTTGATTCATGACATCACAAAAACTGACAAAGCTTATTTTTTTCACCATAAACATCAAGCTCAGTTCCAGGTACTCACCAAATATCCCTTCATTCTGATTCTTGTGCCCTTTCCATGATCTTATGAGTCACTCTCTCTTTATTTAATATAGTATCAATCATTTGTATAGTCTGTTATCTATAGGCTACTCTTCACCTTCTCAATTACACATTCATTCTTCATTATAATAACATAAAACTTAGGCAATCTACAAAAAAAACAGTACAATTTACACTAATCTGAGAAAAAAAAAGAATGCAGGATGAGGTTATATAAACTTTCATCTGCTTCAGTAAAAACAGAGCTTTTTTACAGCACTGTCATGACTAATGCCTATTCAGATAGTAATGGGCCCTAAATTTCTGACTGGTTTGTTTTGAAAAGGACATCCCGGGTAAATAAGAAATGAAACAAAAGCATTTCCGGACATATGCATTTGATATACTGGTAATGATCACTACTTATAGCCAGCATAAATTTCACGTCTCACCAAACTCAGGTTTTGATGAGCACACTGAGGTCCACAGTAATTTTAGTCCTCATTTTATGCTTTCATTCATCCAGAACAGAAAAATGAACACAGAAGGTGAAAATCTAACTAGGACTTTATTATTGCAGATTCCATTGTAATAAAAATTTACATTCTTAGAAAAACTGCAATTTTGTCTATTAATGACATGTAATGACATATTTGGTAATGTTTTATGCTGTCAGTTATCCAACAAAAACCATATTTATTTCCTTGTGATCACGAATGATAGTTATCTGTCATGTGGAAAATTCCAGACAACTGAATTTATCATAACTAACTTTGAAATAATTTTTGGATGTTCAGTTTTTATCCTATAAAACTCCAAACAGAATTCACTGCCCATTTTTTTTGCATTTGTATCTAATGTATTGAAATATATTTCTTCTGTTTATATGTTTCAAGGATTTTAAAATTTAAATAGTGATATAACTTTAGGCAGAAATATTACTGTTGCTTACATAGCATTAGGGAATGATTTGAAATAAAAAAAATGGGTTGAATTATCTTGAGGCTTTATTTTACAGACGACAACATTTTTTCTGGGCAACAAAACTAATTCTTCAAACAAACATAACACTAATATTCAATGTAAATTTTAAAAGCCCTATATTATTATTTTCTACTATTGTTCATTTCAAATACCACATACTCATTTTTTATGTTTTTCCATTTGCCACAAAACTATGGACAAAGAGACTTTAGGAACTGTTGTTATGTGAATACTGTGGAATCTGCCATAACAATGACCTAAGTTACATGCATTTTCATCATCCCAGGGGACATGCTTACTTATAAAATGACATTCACTCATGATACAATGGGCTTATACAGCCATTTGCAAAGAGCATCTCTTCAGGCATCTCAGAAACTAATGAAGCAGCAAACTATTATTATGCCACAATACTCTGTCACTGTATACATCATGAGATGTTATCTCCCCTGTAAACTTTGGCATGGCTGACTATGCTGCCCAAAATGTCTAGATCATCATCTAAATGTCCTGGGTAAGTGTTCCATGGAAGAGAGGGGGATGTACTCTAAAAATCTTCTGTCCTTCACTCCTTCTTTGATCCCAGCACTTCCCTCCAGCCCCTCTCTCCAGCCCCTCTCCCTGAGAAGAACACCCTTGCCCCTTACTTTCACTATTCTGTTTCCTAATCTCAATCCATAGCCTAGTCTTAAAGCATCATTATGGACTTATCCTGGCCTATAACGTAAGAGATGCATTCAGAGAATCATAGGCTACTTAAGCAAAGCATGACTTTACAGGCAAACGTGTGGGGGTAGAGTGGGCATATTGTGACAAAAGCCCATAAAGACACAAATCATAACCCACCTTGGCTAGATGTAGGCGGCCATTGGAAGCTCTGGTGGTGAGCAAGATATGGTTGGTGAAGAGGAAAACCTGCCGCACCACCTCCTTCTTGCTCTCCTTGAAGGAGGAACTGAATGATCCTAGACGGCCTCGGTTGGACTTGCCCTTCTCATTGAGAATTTGGAGCAGCGGGCCTGCATAAACACGGACAAACAGATGAGACAAAAAAAAAGTTGAATATATCAGATGCTAATAATAGACAGCGGCCAGAAAAGGAATCACGCAGCCTGCTGACAGATAAAAAGGCCGGTGTACACTAGCGGTGGTACTGATGCTGGTAGTGTTGACGGTGTCTGTGATGAAGGGTGCTTGTCGGCTGACAAGGATGTTTACGAAGATCGTTAAAGCAGGTCCATCTGTGAAAGTCGTTTTCCGAATCGTGCTCACACAAACTACACGGTTCTGGCCAAGCCGACTGCCCCCTCGTGGCACGGAGCTCGGCTGACAGGGACACAATCCGATGACACTTAACGCACAAGTGATGCGACGGTCACTCCCGACGGGTGCCTGCCAGCCTGCTTCATCCCAGACTCTCATCCAAAGCCACTCGACATGCTAAGCAGATGGAAGGTACACAAGCACCTTGAAATACACAGCGAAATGTATGGCACACGGACACTCCAGTACGTGTTGTCAAAAAACAACGACACTCATGAATTTATCATAGGATCGAATGTACGACTAATAGGCGTATACACACAGCTCGCGGCCACTCACCGCGCACGGAAGCCAGACTCGCTGTTCAGCCACGCCGCTGGATGCATAAGACAAATTATTGATGAGTTTAGGCTGGCCGTTCGGCACGTATGGAAGCTACTGTTCACCCAACTCCAGTCATATTGTCGGTGGGGAACACTGGCCACATCGGGGCTCAACATTCGCTTCACATGGGCGAGTCGGGGAACAAAATGTGTCAGGACTGATGTCAATACTCACACTCGCGGTACTTGCAGCGTGTTGACTTCAACTTTCAGCAGCTGGTCTTATTCTTAAATCTCCCCGGCAGCTTTTGATTAGCTTAGCATGCAATTAAGTACTTTGAAAGGCCAGTAGGAGCTGTCATATCATCGCCACTGTAATGCAATTAGGCTATTAATATTATATACACATAAATAATTATATCGCCTTACAAAAGAGCGCGAACTCAGTATCAACCACGTGCTCATGCCACTGATTGGAGCATCGCTTAGACCTAATGTAATGCATGTTTTCTTGAAGCGCTTTGCAATGATATTGCAGTCACCCCCCCCCCCCCCCCCCCCCCCCNCCCCTTCCCTCACACTCACTCAAACACACCTCCATCCTAATTAGACTGACTTCCCTCCCGTTTCCTGAAAATGACATTCTAGCTTTTAGTCAAAGACGCGTCACTGTTTCATCGTTAATTTGTAGGCAGATTTTTTTTCTTACATTGGCCCGGCATTTTCTTTAGCATTTGTTGTAAACGTAACACAGTTTCAAGATATAAATCAAAATGGCATCGAAAACTGACACAAGTATAAGTTTAGAGCTAGAGATGAAGTCTAGATTTTGCGCACATGCAATTAAAAGAAATAACAGTATCGAATTCTTTATGACGAATTTTCAACGTAGAATCAGAATAACAGAGCTTGGAAGGCGGTCAGTCAAGTAAGCTTATAGTTCCATGCTGCATTGATAATATACAATGTGTAGATTAAGTTTTGTTACGCGTAGTGAAGTATATTTTCCATTTCTTACAAATATGATCAGGAGATTATAGGCCTAACAACGATCTGCGCCATTGAGAACCATGCTGAGAGAGCCAGTTTGTGTGAAACGACATCGAAGAAAACGATGAATATTTAAGACATCCAGTGGTGATGAAAAGCTGGACACTAGAATTAGAATGTTAACTCAGTAAAGGAGGAGTTGGAAGAAGAGGGCCAGAGGAAAGGTGATTTACAAGAGTAAGGCATGTATATATATGCAGTGTTTCTGAGAATATCCTTGTTTACTGTTTACAAGTCGGATGGCGTCACTAATAATATCTGCTGTCTCATTTCATGTTAAAATCCAACAGACACATTGAAAAGTATGCATCTTTGAATCCCCATTTTTTTTTTTTTAAGGCGTACCGTCAGCCTCTCTTTACAAGCAAAACGTGTCATTCATAACGCAAGGTTCTGGTGTTATCGTTTCAAAAGCTACGTGAGACATAGTGTACAGTAAAGGTTTACATGAATTAAATAGAGCCTCGGAGATACCCACGCATATCCACTGTAATTTGTAAGCCTTTGCCGTAGTATTTATAAAATTGGCCAAATTTAGCGTCTGAGAAAATCTCGTAATGACACATCTGAAGAAAGCCTGTAGGCCTGCTAGTCTTAAGAAGATGAATGGACCAGCAGCTGTAAGTAGTAAATATTTGCGTAGCTTCCGTCATGTGAATGGACGTAGTTTATTGAATTTCTTTTTAACCCTGACATGAGGAATATTCATCCTTCGGCTCAAGTTCAACAGGAGGAGCGCGCTGCCCATTAATCCACCTACAAGTGCATCACAGTCTTAGGAAGACAAATAGATCTCACTCCTTAACCTCTCCTTTATTGTCCTTCAGTTTTTTTTTAAATAAATTAACATCTGAACCACGTTATTGTAACTCAAAACCCGTTCTTTTAAGGAGAGGTTGGAGTCTTTCTTTGCCATTAACTAGTCTATATTTTTTTTTCTTTTTGAATCTGAAACAAATCATTAATCTACAGATATACCCGATCGAAAGCATTAGCGTGCACTGTTTACTCGAATTTTTCAGCGTTTCAGAGCCTTCAGCAACCTAACGTGTGCATATTTTAATTTTGTATGCATCCACATTAATTATGCAAGTGTCTCGAGCAGTCTAACACGCGACACGCTGGAAATGTAGAATGCACCCTATTCCTTCCCTGGCCTATTTGGGCATTCCGGGTCTGATAGGATGAAAATGCAAGAAAAACACGAAGGAGAAAAAGCGGCCATTGCGTCTGCTTTTCTGATTTTGAGTTAATACATAAATCGATCAAGGCTAAATTTAGATCTCGTCTCCCTCAATGTCCCCTGTGCGTGCATGGCTAATCACATCACATTTTGGATTCCAGTGCAAATTAAAACGATGACGCCAGCTCTTCACCGACACCCTCTAGACTACCCCTCGACTATCGTTAAAGAACAGTCTTTGGTCTCGGCAGAGCCTAGGGACTATACCCGAACATGGGACTACTACAGAATGTCTTCCGCGTGGGTCTAGCCGACATTTTGGTGACGACACAACCAGGCCTTGTGTCGAGAATCGACTACGCCACAATGGGTCTGTGCGCGCGCCTGTGACGGTGCGTATGTGTGTGCGGGTGTGCGTGTATGTGTGTGAGTGTTTGTGTGTATATGGGTGGGTGTGTTTCTGTGAAAGGGGGTGAGTGTCGGAGTGAGTAACGCGCAGCCGGGGCTATTGCTAGACACACGACTCACACAACCGCGCACGCGCGCTAGATTAAAATAGGAGGGAAAACACAGAAGGTGGGAAGCGATGGACGGGGCGGGGCGGGCGGGATTGAATGTCGCGAGGAGAGAAGGTATACGACTGGCTGTCTGAGATTCGTTATCGATTCTTCGCTCACACGTGCAGTGGGGGGCTTGAAACTAGGTCAATCCCACGCACGCGCTCTATAATTATTATTGACAAGGTCACAAACATTACACATAGCGGCAACAGGAGGCGCATAGGCCACAGTGACACCTTTTCCACTTGGTGACAGAGACTGGCTGGTTATTACGTGAAGTTATTGTCATGTTATGCAAAAATCTAGCCTTGTTATTAACACTGCCTTTGAAATTTGGAGATAATTATAGAGAATGCCAGTTAGGCCGTTAAATCACAGGATCAAGCCACTATACTAGGCCAGATGAGAACTTCACAATGAAGTGAAATTTTTAACAAATTTCAGTCCGAACTAGAAAAAGATGTACTGTTCATAGAGACTCAAATCTTGGTGCCTGAGAATCTGAGGGTCTTCTCAACATGGCCAAAAGTTCCTGAACTAATCAACGGTCAGAAAGTTCCAAATTTCGCTTGCTGTGTCTCTGAAACTGATTTGGGTTCTGTCGCTGTTGCAGAAACGTAATTTTGGTGTTGAATGTAGCCATACACAACGGAGTGGTCATATATGATTCATAAAACATGTTCTCGGATATAAAAATGCATTAATGCAGGTTACTTAATTGCAACTGCTTGAGAAGATGAGAAATCTGTAATTAAAACGAATAATTGCAAATCCTATCCTGGGACTCTTTACAGTATGCAGTATTCTATTACGACAAATGTTGTAATTAAGTGGCAGTTGCAGTTGAGAGGATACACAGCAGACCGAAAAGTCTAAGCCAGCTTCAGTCAAATCACTTTTGACATTCTGATACAGTGCATAATGTTCTTTGTCTCTTTATCTGGGCGATTTTCCCATAGTCTTCATAGTTTCCAAGATAGCCAGATGTTTGAACCATTGATTGACTCATTAAGAGAGGCGTAACACGCATTTTTTTTGGCGTCTACTGTAAAACTATCTTTGAGGTTTACAGTATTCTTCCGTAAAATGGCAGAACTTTACCATTCACAACCAGATCTATCACAAGTGTGATTGAAGCAATAAACTGAAATGATTAGAGATGATGTGATAATGTGGTGATAGTAATGAATATGTTGATGACTGCTCTGAAGTGTTTGCATATCAAGCTATGTAACAATGATTGTAACAGTGGCTATGCTGAAACTATTGTGAGAAAATGTGAGGATGGTTGGTTAT
The DNA here is from genome assembly GCA_033807755.1 of Ellobium chinense. Taxonomy (NCBI): domain Eukaryota; kingdom Metazoa; phylum Mollusca; class Gastropoda; order Ellobiida; family Ellobiidae; genus Ellobium; species Ellobium chinense. The sequence goes on along the minus strand of JAWQUT010000012.1, from coordinate 3,207,755 downwards.
GATGGCTGCTATATACTGATATCAGTCAGTCAGAAGTTCCCAACTTTTCTTGGTCTGCATTCCCATTGACCCTATCAGGCAGCCTCACATTCCCCTGTCCCAAAATCACTCAGCTGGTCTAAAAGTCACAAAGTGAAAGGTGAACCAGTGATTCGTAGTTTTTGTCAATACAGTATCCTGTTCCCTTCAAAATGTGCATGATGTCCCTGCTGGAGAATGCAATAATTATTCCAAGCTGGGAATCACTGATGTAAGGTGATGCGTAGATGGTGTGGGTAATGAAGATAACACTTAAATAATACAGTTGGACCTTAAAATAACACTTAAAAAATACAATTGGACCTAGTAGAACTTAAATTTCAAGGGAACAATCTATAGACTTTGTGAGGTGTTCTGTGAGGAAATGTGTAGATGAGGAACCCACCTTGTCGCCTCATATCCCCAAATGTATTAGCATAATCATCAAAACTATCACCATATAAGTCTTCACCACATCATCTCTAATATGGAAATTTCCTGCAGCCAATCAAAATAAGGCCTATGCCACTCAACTAGAAACTAAGATATCAGGCTCTATAGGTAATTGGGACCATCCAATATCAAAATTTGTTTCTTGCACAATTGAGAATAAAACAATTTTGTAAATAAAAATAAAGTGCTTTTATCTGACATTTTGTGACAGAATGGATGACTTTTTCAGTGAAAATGATTGCAGAATTACATGTATTTCCATTGTAAATGTCAATATCTCGGGTCATAATAATGCTAGCGCAAAACGTTTTTCACCTATATGATAATAAACACAAGAGGCTTTCATATCTTACCAATAGCTTGATGTAATGAAAATGCAACCTGAGTTTTTTCTGACTGACTGCCAGAAATTATACAGTAGCATCTTATGACCTTGAACCTGATGTATACTTGAAAAACCTACCCTGGGGACATCATCACCCTCTGATAGTCTTTAATCTTACACAACTGAATTCCAGTTCCACGGGTGTAATCCATGATTTTAAGTTTGATAGATGAACATCTCCTGAGTAAAAGTTGATAAAATAGATAATAAGAGACTCAGGACTAGAGCATTAAAATGAGTATATTGTATTTGCAAGTATTTCAAGTAATAGGGTTTGAGATCATGTGGTCAAACTTAACTAAAAAAGATCATCAGATGCTACTCTTATTCGGCTCAATTTTGTTTTAGTTTTCAGTGAATTATTATGACAATAATGAAAAACGTCACCTTGTCGTACAAATGTCTGATTAACATCAAGGAGAATATCGCAGCCCTCCACAATCATGCGCTCAATGGCAAGGTTCTTACGAATGTTCTCTGTCTCACTCACTTCATCATGCATCACCTGTGGATAGTCAAATAGAGGTGATACTGGGGAAAACCCTTAGGAAATCAGCCCGTCTTGTTGTTTTGATGTTCTTGAAAACTTATTTTCAATTGAAGATTGTTTCTCCAAAACTCAGTAAGTGCACTCTGAATTCTGATAAAAATAAGGGGAAACGGTGTATGGGTAGATGTTCTTCACAAATAGACTTTTACTTTATTTATAATGTCATAATTCTTGGGGGAATCTATATTTCATGTTAAGTTTTGTTTTGAATGATTTATAATGGAACCTTCCCTGAATACAATACTAATTCAATTTTAAACAACAGTGCACTTTCAGAATATTGGCAGAATTTTCTTCAAGTACTAGTAGATAATAAACAATGACACTCTTCAAGTAAATACAATAGCAGATCAGGATATGTATAAATAAATGGTATAATCAAACATGATGGATTAGGGCTGATAACAAACTATTATATTGAATTATTTTTCTTTCTACATGCAAATTACCTTTCTGAAGCAACCTTCCATAATTATGTTATGAACAACATCAGTTACTATTCCGCTACCAGTGTTGAATTACTGTATATGACAATATTACTGTTTTCTGATCATTCTGTTAAGTATCTGCTGTGGAACAATCTTTGGTCTGCATCAAGAATTTACTTGCCACATGGTTGTTCTCATCCAGCCTGCAGTGGCAATAAATTATCTTTTTATGACATATATTGCTTCTTGTTGCAACATAAAAATCTTACCCTTGACAATTCTTCCAGTTTACTTTTGGCAAATTCCAGACTCTCCCTCTCCACATGGTCATGTGGTGTGTGTGCCAAGAGTTCATGTAATGTTATGATGTATCGAGGTATCTGAGGAAAAGCAATCAAATAAGAATAAACTATTTGGTTGTGATGTCTGATCAAATATATAGCCTATCCTACAAACATTCTTATGCATTCAGTATACTGATTAATACCTTTGTGTCCAAACTTTATTTTCAAAAGCGATAAACTGTGTGATAATGTAACAGCAAACTTAATATTTTGTCTCAGTCATGAAGATTGATAGAATAATGATTGCAATCCCTTGTCTTAGATAAAATTAACGATATTAGGATGTCACACCATCATATACTAGAGTGAATAAGTATGATCCAAGCTCTGCTGTATGCAAAACATGTAAATGTCACACAGACAATTTAATAATTTGTTATGAGCTAGAATTATATAGGTGCACAAAAGTCGTGGTTCTTATGCATGTTTTCTCCACAAACATTTCATGGAGAAACTCTGACCAGCTCTCAAGAAAATTGCTTGGAAACATGGGGTAGTTAGACAGAAGAAAACTTACAGATTTTAAGGTTAACATGCGTCCTGGACAACCTGCCATTATTATCCATCTGGTTTGAGTTCTAGATGAGTGGAAATGCAGTGCACACAGTCTTGAATTACCCACCAGTCATTTATACATATGCACTTATTTGTATTTGCTTCTTAGCTCTGACTGCAGCCTTACAAATTACCAGTACTCACCTGATGCATAGGGTAGGTGAGGAAAGTCTCCAAGGTGCGTCCCTCACAGGCTGGCTTTTCCTCATACCTTTTAAGGAGATTGTTGAACTCAAACTTCTGTTTATATTCTGCCAGCACTTGCAGACTGTAGTGGTGGTTCCGCACATACTCCTGATAAATGCTCAGCATGGGCAGCAGCATGTCAAACAGGTCGCCTGAAACATAAACAGAGAATGTCAACTTATTCTAAACTGAAAATGGAGTTCCAAATGTATTTATTAGAATAATTTTATCAGCTTGAAATATCTTCCATAACTGCACACAAAATTGTAATGACTGTCAATATCAGTTGCTCATAGCATATCAAACATTATTTCATAAGATAATATCAGTAATGTAAGCAGAACAATTATAAACTGCATCTTAGATGATTCCATAAGAATAAAACCTTAGCACTGAGCATGAAAAACTTTCAACATCAAATCATTGATGGTGATGTGGTCATGTTATGGTAGATAAATTAAGTTATTCATGAGTACAACCTATTCTGGATTCTTTAAATTTTAATTCTTAATAAGGCCATCGCCTAAGCATGATAATGATAACAGATATCGACTAGCAACAATTCCAGCAGATTTCGAATCCTTCCCACATCAACACGTTCTGTGAACATTTCACTAACAAACGTAATGTTGCTCTCAATATAAACTTGCTATGGTTGGGCGCTGATAGCAAATGACAGAAGTCCAAGTCCAAAAAATTAGAATGTCTGGCTCTAAGCACGTTTCGATACGCAGTAGAAGCCTCTTGAAGCCTTGTGCTAATGCTGAGCAGGAGTAACATCTAGGGAACTACTGTATAAACTATCGATGGACGCCACAAGCGAAACAGGACAAGCAGTGCAATTTATGAAGAGAATGGACTAAGGGAGACTAATCTTTCATTAAGGATGGTCTCAGAAAAGATAGGTTGTCTACCCTGTTTTCTCACTCGGTCTGTCCTGTCAACCAGTTAGAACAGACCATATTTAGTAGTTAACTTTGGGTAAGCAAAGCAGCAACCACACCTTTGTCATCTGCCAAGTACTTACCTAAGACGAGAGTGGGCCAGTTTTCAAGTCGTGCAGTCAGTCCTTTCAAGAATATTTGGTGGAGAAATAGTAGTGTTTCACTGAAAAAAGATAAAAGCAGTAGATCTAGGAGTTATACTGTTATATGCACAGCAGGCCTAAAGGAATTTTAATGTATACATTTTTCTACAAGCGGAATCTGACATCCAAGTCAAGTTGCATGTTACTAAAACCGGGGCAGTTGTCAACACTTGTATAGCTATTGTGACACTGTGACAGACCACAGAATATTATACAGACGAATTACACAAAATCCAATGCAGTTTTAACAAATTAGCACCTGAGTGAAATTTGAGTGTGTGTCCAGGCCACTTTGGAATTTTCAAGGCTGTGCATGTTAGTTAGCACCGCACCAAAAGTCTTGAAACTTTCTAATGAGCACAGGTACGTATACTGAGTAGGTTACTGCAAATGAATGGAAGCTGCCTACCTGTTCAAAAATATAGAGTTGACATCTTCATGAGAGATGGGAGGTTTCTTTGAGCTTGCAGCCATGCGGAGTGGCCTGAGGAAGCAGGTTACCAGACAGGACAGCTGTCTGTTGTACTCCTCTTCACATTCAACCATGCTGTGAAATATAGAAAAGAATGCAGTTTAAGATGGCCAGGAACTTTTATCTTGACTAACATTTTTTAGTATCTCAATCACGTAGGCAAATAAACTAGACTAATATGGTTCTCGATTGCGTAGAAATCATGACTTTCTAAACAGCAAAAATACACAAGCATCTTTATCATTAAGCAGTATGATTTTTGTGCTCACAGCTTCAATCCATTTCAGGCCAATGACGAGTATGGTAAATAATTGTCAGTTGATGCTGACAACAACAGGAGGACATCTGGGTGCTAGCCAAGTATGATCCAGCCCTATTAGATTGTCAGGGAGTCAGAGGACCAAAACAATTGTTAAACAGAAGTGTTTTCTCTGAAGATCTTTGGTTAATCTTGCTCTGGGTAGGAGTTTTCTAATTCTAGTCAGTTGGTGCTTATCAGCTACCACCCCTGGATGCCTACGTCACAAACTACTCTTGCTTCTCTTATGATGTTGATAACTGAAACTGACATGTCAGTCAAATAACAGATTTGCAAACTGGTTAAATGTCCAGTATGTAGAAAGGCCACCATATAATCCCATATCATAATAAGCTAAGGTAAAAATGGATAGTGCAATCTCCAATATGGAGTGGTCTTGATCAGTTCCATACCTGAACACAATACTGTTTCTTTTCCGCATACTTTCTGCATGTGGTGACCGTATGTATAACTCCACAATTTGTTTCCATCGTCTGCGGCACAACCAACCACGGAAAAAACTTTGGACCTAGAGGAATACGGATAAGAAAGCGCACCAGTGCATTGTTTCTTTGTAAGTATCAAACATTCTTACCAACTTCCATTCAGAAATCACAGAGTGGAGCACCTACAAAGTTGAGTGGCAGTGGTGTTGTTACTTGTGGATCGTTTTACAGGTAAATTTGTATATGATTAAGGTTTGATGATTAGGATTAAATGAGGGAATGATCTGATTTGGCCAACACAGCTATGTTTTATCTGAACAGACATTTACGTCTTTTAAATGACATCAAGAATGATAGTTGTCTCGGCAATGATTAGAATCGCGATGCCGGCGCTTTTGTGCCTGGAAAGGCCCTGCCATGCTACATTCATAACAGTTAGAAAATATTAAAGACCAGCTAGCCAGCATTGCAAGAAAGTTCATTCTTACTAATATTTCACTTACTAATATTTCTTTCCTTCTTTCATTTTCTCTCTGCATTTGTCTTCTTGAGCACTTTCCACTTTATCCTACTTGATTTCTAATATTTCAGCAATTTTGCCCGTCTCTACATGTCTATCTCTATCTTGCATGAGATTCATCAATACACCTATAAATATCTACAGTTTGTGCCCTGCCCAATATATCACACTGCACTCTTTTCTTAAATAAATGCTTACACTTGTCAAACTGTTCATATAACACACATACACAGAATTTAATGAAAAGTTTTCGCTACACACAAAAGTGTTGTGATCTAATATCTGGCTACATTGTGAGAATGTATGCACACATTCTTCATCTAACATACACATCCGATGACAACAAAATCAACATCAGCTAGGTGTTAAATATATTGACTGTCGTAAGAATAAAACAGCACAAATTCCGTGAAAAATCCACTAAACTTGTTCCAATTTACATAGTGTATGATAGAATAGGAAGGCCAGCTGAGATTTCACCAGCATCTCTTCGTCAATGATGAACACCAAATCATGATTTGGAAAATACCGGAACACGGAAACTCTCATATTTCTCTACAACAAAATCTCTTACAAGATTTTCCTTAATATACAAGACTTTTCGTTCTTGAAGTTTACTAAACAGAAAATCTGCAGGAACAGATATCCACTAGCCTTCAGTGTAGGCGGTGAAGACAAAAATGGACAAAACATTTCAGCAGATGCTACATCGCAGTATGACACTGCAGATCCAAGGCTAACTTCAACAGTGTTGCTGTGCCCACACCAAGCTGTGAAAAGTTATCAATAGCAAAAGAGACCACAATGTCGTTGACTCTTGGAGACTGCCTTCACTTTCACAAACATGTGCTTGAACTGAAGCATATTGTGCACACCATCCTTTCCAAAATCCATTCAAATACAAGCCATGATAAAAAGGATCTCCTACAGCTTATACATGTAGTGCTGTAAGAGAGGATAAAACGCACACTAAAAATGCACAGACTGTTTCCACATTCATTACAGTGAGGAACATGATAAAAATTTTCATAAACTTACATACAGGGTTTGCTGCAAGGAGTAAAAACTTAATTATAGGACCAAGTTCAATGCATTGAAGAGGGAGCTGAAACTGAAACCGAACGATCGTCACTATGAAAATATGGGTTATGATAACCAGATACATGTCCATGATCTAAATACGAACGGGAGTATAACACCTAACCTGGCATTTCAATTACCACCAGGTGTGGGTTGGTTTACTGCTTTTATCCCCCCTTGCCAATATACGCTTACACTGAACAGTTACAATGCAGCTACAACAATTAACGAAACGCTGGGCAGATTGGTGCGGCAGTGAGGTTTGGCTTACACAGAAATGCAACAAACTTCCATGTATGCTAGACGGATAATGCAAAGTGAAACACATACAAGGCACAAACAGTGGGCCCAGAATATTTTCTTCATCGGCTGTTGAAGATTATGAGCACTGGAACACAAGCAACAAACAACACATTCAACTCGTGCCAACGTCATGCCTGGGAGAATGGGCAACTCAAAGACCAGCAAGACTGCAGAACAATACGAGACGAGTTACTCAAGGATTGAGATACACCAGTGGATTTGAGTGGGAAAAACACTGGGGAAATGACAACCATGCAGCTTCCTTAGTCCATTCTTGAAGGAATGATAAATCTATTAACACCTACTTGCCATAATCTATTAACAATCCAGCCAGTTACAAGATCATGTATGATGTTCTATTGACTCATGGCTTTAATATCATCCGCAGGCAATCAAGCATGAAATTTGGTCCAGAGGCCGTTTGAGAGAACATGATCTTGTATTCCAAGTTACTACCCTCTTATTAAACCTAGAGTAGCCGAATTGTTACAGTACCTTGCTAACAGACATGCGACACGTCAGAATCTTTAGAGTGATGCAGTATGTGTCTAAAAAAAATAAAAATTTAATAACAACCCACCACTGTGATAATGATAGGTGCTTAAAGTGTCTTTTTTTAGGTCCATCTAAACCAGCTATCGAATTTCATTAATCCAGCCACTGAACTTTTAGCTCTCTTACCATGTGGCCCATCTTGAACTGCTCGGTGAGTTTGCATACTTACAATCTCATAATTGGACTTATTAATGAGGGCATTACTTGGCATTAAAATTTTGTTTTATTCTATGGCTTAAATATCTGACATAATAAATCTTATTGCCGATGAGATTTACCTGGCCTGAAAAAGCAGGCTATGACAGTGTGAGAGCCAACCATTAATACCTTATGCCAGCCATGGTGACTGCAACGGACTGATAATATGCCAAAAAGTGCAGCAAAGATGGAACCTCATTATAACTTAAAGATGTGGCCACAATGCTTTACATCCGTTAATTCTTTATAGCTTCACATGTCACTAACAATTTCCAAAATAAATTTTCAACAAGATTACAGAATCCAGTCTTCACAGGAATTCATCTTTGAGAACTGCAGAGAAAGTAAGATAGACCAAGCCAATGGAGATTTGTAATTTCAAGCGTCTAACCAAATATTGCTATGTCAGAGTACCAGAGCCCTTACAAACACAAAGACAAAGACATACACACATTCATAGACAAGTATATCGTTCCCTAAATGATCTATCTCCTATATATTTTTTTAGTGGAAATAGAACAGTAGGATACTAAGAGAAACGATTTGTAGATGAGGAAGAAAGTGTTGCTCCTACTGACAAGCACAGGCTAATCCTTTGCCATTTTTCACATTCTAAAAGCATCTTTTAGTATGCTAAACGTGAGTCTCTAAGTCTTATGGAGATAACAATAACTAGAGGAAGGAGGAGTTTGCTGGAAACTTAGGCACAGAGACTGAAAACGATTACAGCACATTTTTATTTTCTCTCAGGGGCAGTTAAAAAAAAAGATGAAATGGATTTCACATCTAAAAAAGAAAAAAAGGAAACCTAAAAGGCAGCAGTTGTCTTTCCATGGCAATAACGTGCTCACAGGAAAGCGTCAGCAGAGTGTGGAGTGAAAATCATACAAACGATCCTAAAGGCATCTACAGGGCTTACAGAGAATGTTACAACGAGGGCTTCAGTCAGCTTCTTCAAGAGGACAAACAAAAATAGGCATGAAACTACATAACAAAAGCTCTGCTACACAGAAAAAGCTACGTCTTCGCTTCCTTATTTCAGATAGCAATGAAACTATTCAGTGCGCAACAAGAGTTTTACACCTGTAGACACTATGGCCCTAGTACATGCACAAATGATAATTTCTTTGATACCGTTTGTAAGCAAATACAGGACCACTTCCTTTTGCTTTGAGACAGATAATTATCAGACTTGAGCTAGTGCTGTTAAGCTAAAACCACTTGTTATTTGAAAGAGATCCCAAACATATTTTGTTCCCAGGTTTTTAAATTTAAGCCCTATCATTAAGCCCCCCCCCCCCCCNNCCCCCCCCCCCCAAATTCAAATAAAATACTGTGGATCCCTGGCAACACACCCACGTTTCGGACCAAGGTCTAGAGGTGGTGATGCCAGAAGTTTTGAGAAATCTAAAGTGCTTTTTGTAGGAAGTAAAGCGATTGAGGCTGTTGAATGGAATTTTATTAACAATGGCTGTGTTGACAGAATTCCACTGTACAATGAACGTCTGGACACAATCACCCCCGATTACACGTTCTGGCAAGTGACGTTAACACTGTTAATACGATATTTAATAATCTATAATGATCCCTTCTACAATCGCCTCACAAATAAAACTGTTCTGCCCAGTCTCACTAAAACAGTCACCAATTTTTTTTTAAAATTATGCACCTACTTCAAACACACCCTTTGCTACTAAGTGCTGTATTTTGAGCCCACGGACTTGAAAATGCTTCACAAAATCACATCTAAATGAAAACAGAATTGAAATAAATAAAAAGAGATTGCTTCTGAGAAGTGCAATGTGTAAAACACCCAACAAAAGAAGAGGTAAGAACAGCTACTTTCATCAGAGAGAGAGAGAGAGAGAGAGAACTTTAAGCCACACAAATTCCAATAGCCAGACATGAATGAGCTTGCACAGGAGACAGAACTCACCGATAAAAACTGGCAAGGGGGGAAACAGTAAACAGAAGATAAAACAACATGTTAGCTTGGAACACTTCTGTATGGCAAGGGGGACCTCTGTTCATTAACGAGATTACATCCAATAATTTTAAATGCATTTTCCCAAGTCTGTTAAATCTGAAATTGGACTGCATGGTTGCTGCCCTCTAATTTTATATTCAAGTTGTTGTGCCTGCATAAAATGAGTGCAATTTTGAATTTTGGTCGATTTATCATCTGCATTATATACACCATAGTATTTTGCAGATATCTTTTTTTAACCTTGAAAACTTCCAAAGAAATCATACAGTGTTAACAGACTGCTATTCTGTCTGTCAACATCGATATTTCCAGAGACTCTAAATTATTATTTAGTAATAATCTAAAGAAAATTGAGAGTAATCAATTTTTTTAAAAATTAAACCACATAATTAATTACTTTGTTATCTCTAGCTACAAACCACTACCAATAAAAAAACTAGATTACTCCGAAGAAGTCAAAATACGTGCTAGGTTGTCACTTATCTTCATTACAAAATATTTTCTCAGATTGTTTACAACCATATTACACTATAACTAAGTATGCAAATTGTAAATTATTTACTAAATAAATGTGTGTAACAAATACAAAACAGGATAATTCATTGAGAAGTCTTTATAGCTGGCCATGAAAAGCAACATCTTGTCCCCATCATAGTTGTAATGAATGGGATTAGCAATCTGACATTTCTGTGCCCGCATTCAGCACTGCATTTCACATTCACTGATGATTATGATGACGATTAAACAATTACAGGTGCCAGCTGTGAAGTGCTAACTGCCTTCAACAATTCCTCTTCTTCTGCTTGTAATTTCCAAAAATACAATGAACCTTTCAGTGATTATCAGCCAAGATACAGTAAAAGAAACCATGATGTTCAACAAGGGGCAGCATCAAAATAATTTTGCTCTCCGTTTACAAAGCCAGTTTGAACCCTTTGACAGGACACGTACATGGAGCACAACAGAATACCAGCACCGTAAGAGATCTTCCACAGCATTTTTTAACGAATCATGTAACAGACCCCTAAAAAATGGCCAGTAATTCACCTGTTGGTGTTTTGACTGGGCAAATAATTTATTCTATGTATGATACGCAGCGAAAGTTTCCAACATTAATGATATTGAAATTAGTTACCGTTTTTGTACAAACATACTGTGTCTTTTTGAAAACCATGATATTACTTTGCTATTCCATCTTTTCTCTTCTGCTAAATAACTATTACTGTTACTGTATACCACCAACTAATCACAAAGTAAACAAAACGATGATAAGTAGCATAGAAAATGAGAGTGAAATATTTTTTTCCATCTAGATTTGTAACTGAAGAAAGAAGAATAACAATAACTATGGAAAAGCCATACTGTATGAAAATGAATTAAGAGTATAAATATATCATCAAACGATGAGGAAAGTTTCAATCACAAATAGAGAACTTAAACTAAGTTCAAGGCAAAAGAGGTTAGAATCACCAGAGAAATTAAATCTAATTCAGCAGAACAAAGTTTCTACACAAAATAAATTTTCGTCAGACATTACATCTATATCATGTAGATCTATGAAGCAGTGATTAAAGTAATTTCTAAGCCCATTTCTACTACAGAAAATGTTGATTCTCCCCTAAAGATCAAACCAAAACTGATGAACAGGGAACAAAAAAAATGAGTGACACTGGCCTCGTACACAGAAGACCTAGAGAATCAGTACAATAACATGTGAAACCATAACTGAAAAAAAAAAACCAAAACATAACTGGTGAGTCACTTAAATCTACATGCATCAACGTACCCATCTAGAAGTGTTCAAATTGTACCACTACAACCAAAACAAGGGACAAACAGGTTTTGTTGAGCATAAAACAAAACTGCTTAACATGAAATTATAGGGTGTACATGAGAGCAGGTCTGTAAACAAGTAAGGCTGCAATCTAACTCATTCTACTCATCCATTACTTTAATCTAACATTCTGATAGTTTTTTCTCTTTGCTCCAAGTCATTTTAGTACAGCAGCACACAGCCTAATCTTACCTCAAAGCACAATATAATTAAGATATATGCAACACATCGTCTCATACTGTTGTCACACATTCATGAAGGCTGTGCCCTAATCATACTAATGCGTGAATTGTGTGTTGGAAAGGCAGGCAGCATTTCAACAAAAGGGGTACATTTCTGTTTCCAAAAGTTTTCTCCCACTGCAAGTAGGTACATGCAGACAATGTATCCAGTCTATGTTAACCATACAGCAATACAGAAATGTGGAAGCCGATAAAGGTCAAATTTTGTTACAAAAAGTTCTATTGATGGAAAAAGTCAGGATCAGGTTCATTTGAGATATTAATCCTGAGGGTCTGACATATCATGATTTGCCTTATCCAGTGTGAGTAGAATGAGCATTGGTTTGCCTGCCCCCCAAGAGGTGGTTATATGCACAACATCAAAGGACTGAAGGAGGTAGCTAAGGCAGGCAGAAGTAGTAAATGAAAGACCCACTGAGACTGCAACCTTTTTTATTTTCTTCAGATCATCGGTTTCTTCGTCGACTTTGCAGTGGTTGCCGTAAACTTCCTTTTTAAACTTTTGAAGCTGTAAAAGAATGAGGACAAGTTAAAGAGGTTCTTTACTGTATGAATGTTTACAATTTTTTATGGTATGAATTTTAATAGTACATCGTAGAAATGTATCATTAAAAGTAAGTCAGAGTACATGCATAAATCTTAAACATTTGAAGTTGTACAAAATGAAAAAAAAATATGTTTTTATGTAGATCAGCTTTCAAAATGTTTAAAGTTCATTTTATTAAGACTTTACCATGAAATAAGACATTACGGAAGTGTACTTATAACACAATAAGTCAAAGTACACATATAAATTTTCAATAAAATGTGTCTCATCAGCAACATATTTTATTTAGGTTTCACAATATATAGATATAATATCTGTCCCATTATTACATATTTAGAACTTTCTGATAAGTGAGGGATTCACATTCGTAATCAAGAATGCTTAACTGAAACTAATTAGTCTACTTAAAATAACAACAAACCTCTTCTTTGAGTTTCTTGACTTCACATGCAAGTTCCTCTGTTTGCTGGACATAGTGCCATTTTGCCTGCCGTTCACTATCTAGAATCTGCAGCAGGTGGAGATGCTTCTGTTCTAATTCCTCCTTCTGTTCTAAAACTTTGCTATAGCTGGAAAAGATAAACAATGAACGGAGTAAATGACGAAATGTCCTTGTACGACTTCATTATAACTTAAATACTCAGAAATGCAAGTCCCAGTTCTGTTTATCAGTTACTGGACATTTATGAAGCCTCAACGAAACTCCACATCTCTTACAAGAATGTCTCATAAAATTTAGTTTTCTCAAGAAAATACACCAGCTTAAGTATAAAAATTCACCATTATGTAAACCTTTACGACTAGGGCAAGGTTTAAAATGTTCTTGATAATTCTCTGATTAACAATGCCTCATTTCCTCAGTCAAAAAATACTTTTTACAGAATTGTGCTGGAGTAGCAGAGCAACCAAACTGAATGATTATGGCTACATCTTTTCATACAGACTATCTATCTATTGTTTAACAAAGTAGATATGTTTTTGGAAGGCCATAACCAGAATATTTGTCCATCAATTGAACTGAAGGCTTGCTATCAGGTTTCTTTTTGTCAAAAATATACTTGTAAGACAGTTAACTATTTTTTTTAAATAATGAGTTTGTGTCGCGAACAGTGATGTGCAGGTTGGCCATTTTCAGTACAGCAATACTTTCTGGTCAGCAGGCTACAAGGCGCGCAGAATGTTAGTCCTTTCATTGGTGTATGTCTTTTGGCTTTGCTATGCAGTGTAATGTTGATAGACGTAGTTTGGCTACAGATTTGGACATATAATCAAAACGAAACAAACTTAAAATATGTTTGAGTTTTGCATTACCACTTCGCGGTTGCTTGGCATCGGTTATCTGAAATTTTGCAGATAGGTTCCTATTGCGCTGCAAGTGGTCCTTTGATAGGCAAAACATAAGAGACTGACAAGGCTGGTATGAGTATCTTAAAACTGGTTCTAATGATTCTATCGTGAACTGTTCCTACAACATTCCCAAGGCATAAGTTACTTCGCGTTGGCAGTCAGCAACAACAACAACAAGTTTATCAATAAGCTTAATTACAAACAAAAAGTCTCTGAATGTTGTACTCTACATCCTAGGCTGGAGTATGAGCATACAGTTAAACCCGTCCCGTTTACAGTACTCACGGGGAGGGGAGTGGGGAGGGGGGCTAAATGTCAATGAACTCGTCAGAATACATTAATTTAAATGCAAACGAACAAATATACAATTGATTAGCACATAGACTAGATTTATATCTACCTCCACGCAAATCTGTGCGGGCTTAGTTATGGAGAAATAAAAACAAAATGTAGTAGAGCATTTTAATAGGTGGGTGTGTCACTTCACTTGTTGTTGTACTGAACATTATTTTTAAGGATGAAACAGCCGTGACACGTGGCCCACTGCAGGTCTGTAGGCTAACTGAAAACAGCATATATCACTTTAGAGCCTTTTTAAACTTTCAGTGGTAACTGTCTTGCATCAGCCCATGGAGTTTGATTCTCTTTAAATTCTAAAGAGGAAGGGGGTTGAGGAAGTGCAATAGCACTCGTTTGAGATGTGAATTTAAAAACTTCTAATATGGATACTATAATATTATAGCTCCTGTTCACTTGCTTTTCTTTGTATGTCTCTTATTTCAAGTGTCAGTCTCGAAAAGGTTCTCAGATACAAACCTTTGCCTATGTTTTTAATATAACTATTATATAAGTTAAATCTTAGAAGAAGAATCATATTTAATTCAGGCACTGGCTGATGAAGTACCCTTGAAATTTTAGCAAAATAGCAAGATGCGGTTGCCGTAGCCTTAAAAACCTTATTGGGTCTCCACATTTTCTGCCCTTAACCTTCTGTCTTGGTCAGGTCTTATCTACACTATTTGTCAGATGACGAATTCTGGTCACGAAGATCGGTCTCATGGAAGTGAAGACAGAAATGTTCCAGAAAATTAGTAACAACCTATATTAATTCTATTTTTTTTTCTGCCTCCAGTTTACTGTTAACCTACCTGGCTCGTTTGATGGCGTCGATCCAGGCATTGCATTCCACTTCAGAGTCGCTGCGAAGATCGTATTGTCGTTGTCCCTCTATCTTGTAAGTAATGGTGAAACAATACTGGAAATAAAACAGCGACAATGAGTTATTGACAATGGTGAAATCAAATAATAGTCAGTTAGCAGTACTGAAAAAGGAGCAGAGATGGTGATTTGTTAACAAT
>JAWQUT010000012.1:3187562-3190062 GCA_033807755.1 Ellobium chinense | reverse complement strand
AGGAATGTACATTAGTCGCTTGAGTAGATGAAAAAAATTGTCTTCTCTCAGCCACAATCCGCCTGAGAGCAACAGTTATCAGCTAACAAAGTACTGTATTATCTATATTAATAAAACGCTTCAGCCAAATTTGTGTCACAGATTTTTTGAGAACTACGTAACAGAAAAAAATGCGGTTTTCACAAAAAGTAGCTATACACATCAGTCCTCTTTATTTTTTTTACCCTTTAAAAAAAAAAGAATGTGTATAGCAATGAAATACAATCTCCGATAGATCTTTTCAATCAATCCGCCCTATTCGCCAATCGTCCAACTTTTACACGGAGTCTAATGCATTCGTCTATGATGCCTTTCGGTGCGCTAGGTATTCTTTCGCCGCTGGTGCGTTGCCTGTCTGCCCATTTGTAAAATGGTAAATGCTATCAGATGTTCCATTTGTGCCTTAGTAATACCAAGCAAGGACTTAAATGTCGCAACATTATAGGGGTCGCATGTTAAGTAAATGCTCCGAAGCGTCTTGGAATTTTAAAGGTTACTAAGATGTAAGATGTGTCTTGTTCATTTTCGGTGAGATTATATCTCTTGTTGTGATGGAGTCCTTTATTTGGACTTTTATTCCCGCCTTTTCCAGCTCCCCGCCTCCACTCCACCGCAGTGTATCATTGCCGCTTGCAGTCAGTGATTTAAGATCGTGACACTAAGCAATCATGCTTAGTCCTTAAAACCTAACTTTAATCGGTAACCCAGTCCGACCTGGTCACTTTTAACCGATAAACCCGAAGCCAGATCGCATATCGTTAACAACCTTCTTCCCTACCCCATCCCCATCCTGCCCCCCCCCCTTTTTTTTTAAGTCATTAATTGTTTTAATTTGTCCGTTTTAGTTAGTTGAGGTTTAGTTTTGATGAGGTGTCCTAGCCACATCCCAATTCATGGTTCGTGAATTGATATCTGTCAAATGACATGAAGCGAAGGTAACCAAAGCCCCATGAATCAGCATTGCACGTAGAAACAAATTCATGTAGGTCTACACATAGAGTCTAATTGCCCTATTTTCTTTTTGTTGTTTATGGATTTGTTCACAGGCCTGTCTTCAAGATTAGAACTGATATTTTTCATCTCTCTGTTTCAGCCCCTGGTGGAATTTTCATCCTTTGAGATCAAATATCTTTATTATAAGCCCCCTTACTGATAAAAATAGCTTAACCCATTCTAATCTGTATATATTAAAGAAGGGTTTTAAATACTCGTTAAATTCCGGTTGAAAAAAAAAATCATATTCTTAACGTCCATATCAAAAGTGTAAGCTCGTGCACATTTTCAGAGAAATCTAACTGGAGATTTTCGAGTTATTCGACAAATAGCTTGCGCAAAGCAAAGTGTACAAACTATACCATCTTTAATCTGATGACACAGTAGGATTCCCGATAACTTTTACGCGCCCATTAATGACCACCGAAAGCTGGCTTTTTTTTTTCCAACAAGCAAATCGGGATGGAAGCGGGGAGAGAAGAGGAAAGAGGTATTAGTCTAATTCCTCACCCCGAGGAGGTTTTTCCTTGGGGTAAGGAGGAGGTAGGGGGGGCGACGGGACGGGGGGAGGGGGGAGAGATAGTCTGTACAAAATTTTAATCGTTTGTGCGAAAATCGATTGGCCCTGACCCACGTGACTATGAATACCACAGCTCCGGGGCAGTGGTCGAGTCGAAAACGCTCAGAACGAGGATAATGGTCAGCATTTTCATTACAATTTCAGAAAAGAAAAACCATGTTTGTATTTGTTTTTTCTTTTTCATCGACATAGTTATGCTACTGTCGACGACATACTTCTTTTCCCACGATGAGATCTTTATATTTATGGGCATAATGATCGATATATTTGTATGCACATGAAACAGATACTATCGCAGCTAATTAGATTGTACCACTCATTATGCAAAAGTGCGTTGAAAGGTATCGTTCCAATGGTACCGGTTCTTGAAGGAGGGAGTGGGGTGAGTAGAAGGTACACAGTGTATTGCCCGCCTAGAACATTCAAGACCAAATGAATAGATCGAGTATGAATTCATCCTTCAATAGTGAATGCGTATTATTGACCAAGCAGCTAATTGATGGTGAAGTGAAATCATATTAAGCATGGAGTCTGTATGCTTGCTAAGGTTCACAACATAGTTAGGTACGGTGTTAAGAAATACTAAACACCCTTAAAATGACAGGCAATGCGAAGAGATGGAGAGAGAGAAAAAAAAGAGAGGCGAAGAGAGAGAGAGAGGGGGGACAGACAGACAGACAGACAGACAGACAGACAGACAGACAGACAGACAGACAGACGGACGGACGGACGGACAGACATATGACAGATAGATAGACAGACAGACAGATAGACTACATGCAAGCAAGCAGACAGACAGACAAACAGCCAGACACACAGAAATAACTCCATTAAGAACAACACAGAAAACGATAGAGGCAGGAAAGATAGACAATAGACACAGTCCAT
>JAWQUT010000012.1:3180062-3185062 GCA_033807755.1 Ellobium chinense | reverse complement strand
TGCGTGCGTTTTCTGTCCTCCCATCTTTATCTCCATTTTATTTTTCGTATAAAGTGTTGATGATGGTGGTTTTCGTGGTTGTGGCAGTGCCGGCAACACTGGTGGTGCCGCTACAGCGTTGCTTCTAAAACTGTTGTGAAAAAAATAGCCGTGTCTGATCATCCCTCTCGTAAATACCACATCGAAATGAGAGACCAGAGAGAAGTTTCACTGTCATCGTAGAGAATACCAGTCTGACAGCTTCCAACAGGACTGCTTTGTTATCCTGTGCTTCCCATTCCGTGCAAAGTTTCTCTTTTTTTTTTCCCCTTTATTTTGTCTCTCCCTTTCTGTCCTTTCCATTTCATCTCGCTGTATTATTTCGCGTATCTATTGTGGATTATTTCCGCTTATGTTTTAGATCGATATTGAAACCGGTGTAGTCGAGCGTTTGGCTGGAACGCGAGCTGCCGTCTCAGTGTGCCTTGCTGGTAGGCAAACATAGCTCTGTGCCGGGGATACCGAGGGCCTGCACAAAGGAAAATATTCATGGGAGCCAATCAGTGGTACAAAGGGGAAATAATAGGGGACGCATTTTATGGTTCCCTTGCCTCATCAAAGCCAATTACTTGTGGTTTGATCTCGATGCCGCATGGATGATGATGGTGGTAATGATGATGCTGATGACTGGAGTGGTCTGTGCGGTGATGAAACTTTCGTTTTGTTGCTTTTTATTTACGTCAATATAGACTAACTAGGTTTTAATTTATTGTCTCGAGAATTTTTTTTGTTTTTCAGAAGACACTTGAAGACAGAGGTTTTTGGTGATGAAGATTATCGCTTCGACGACTCCCTGCTTCCCCCTGTAGGTCAGGAGTCAGGACTATTACAAACATCATCCTGGATGAGCTCATCTATAGAAACTTTTTTTGGATTTTTTGAAGTTTCCGAATGGGGCATTAGCTCTAGCCGGACGATGAATATCGCCAGAAGCCAACCTTCGAACTACCTGCTCCCCTTCATCACTTCCCTCTTTAAGACAAAAAATAAGAAAATCACATGCATGCACGCTTGCGCACGCAAGCATCTCGTAATATGACATTGAATGACAGAGCAATGGACGGCATCCTTACATTTCAGGGCAGATGAGCCCAGACCTCCTAAAATACCCAGTGGCCCACTCTGTCAAGATTGACGAAACGATATCACTAAATGCAGTGCAAGGAACGCGTTGTCTGACAGCGATCACTTCCAGACAGATGAAGTGGTTCCGCAAAGTCTCAATCAAGGCCGTAACACAAAGATTAACGTGAAACTGATAGATCTGCGCCGCTGGTATCTGTGGCTCGAGATGAAAATTAAAGACTAGCCCACCTGCCTTATAATGTCTAAATCACAGAAAAAGTATTTTTTGGCGAATGGTGTCAGTTTCGAAACGGTAATTTCCAGAGTCGGATGCCTTACGGCACGTTATTCTTTCTAGCTCTGACTGGGTTTTCGAACAACACAAAAAAGGAGGGGGGGAGAGGATCTTCATACGGATATTATTTTACAATGTCATTCAATATTATACATCTCATTCATGATATACACACATATACAACGGTATATACTATACATTCCACAATCTCACATATTATGAAAGCCATAACAAAGGCGGCATTGCTAAATGCCTCCGTGCAGCATTCTGTGCTGCCAGTTCTAAAGTAAGATACTCACTTACACTTGGTTCGAGGAAGGAGTAGGAGATAAGTATCTTTCCTAAGGGCACTAGTCTACTGTTCGAGTCGAGAGTCGAGCCAACAAACCCTGAACTTGAGAATCTTCAGCTTAGGATATCGACTTACAAGCCGCATGCTGCCTCCAACAAGGGAATAAGGCCAAACATTTTGGACTTGAGAAAGACGTGATCTGTCTTACCATAGGCATTCTTTATGATTTTTCACATCAGCAGGAAATCGTAACCCGTACCCACTCTCCTCCATACGTTTCCTCAGAAAGGTTAGAACGGTAAGAACTGTAATATTATAGTTGAGACATGTTTTTTTGTTTATTTTCTTATGTTTTGTGCATAAATCCATGACTATTCATTATCGTGCAACACACAGCTGAACTGGGTAATCCCGCACATGGCTTAAGTTTAATGAACGCAGCAAAGTGTGCAAATTGACACACTGATGCAGCAGATTAAATATGAGATTTAAAAAAAAACATACTCATAACGCTTACTTTTATTGTAACACCTTTCCTGATTACAAGCGATCTTCGAACTTCAGGAAATACGAAAATAACTGTTGTCGCTTCTTAGGATTTTTTGTTCCTTCTTTGGTGCTGACCATCTGTTATCCCTAAATCCGCTGAATCGCAACTCTTCGTAGTAAAAGAATAACTGCGATTTCAAGAAATTGCCACTATCAAGTGACGTTCATTTGAAGAGTATGATAGTTTGTTACTGGCAAAAAGAAGTTATGACTCATAGGACTTGCTGCGAATAATCGCAGTCGTTAACTTTACCCTCTTTAACATTAAAGAACTTCTTCGTCGGACTTGGCAAGGAGATGGTTTAGTCTAGCTGGTCGTTTAAAGATGAAATGATGATGAAGTGTAACGGTTTTAACCTTCCACGCATTCGTTATTGGCTTTCATTCGAGGCCAAACATTAATTACACACGCTGTAGTACGATCTCAATGTGTGGGTAACCACGGAAGCCTCGGAGGAGGTGTCGATAAATCGCTCCATGAAAATTATGTGTCTTCGCCTTACTCACGAATACCCACAAAGAGTTCTTAAATGGAGAGTATACGTGCCCACGAATGCCTCCGAAGGCAGTTAAAGATGCTACTTGTGTGATTGCTCGAGTGAAATGTGTTGCTAAGATCAAATTTAGGGAATATATTATGTATATGAGTATCTATGTGCTGAGTTTTCATCTTTTGGAGATATTTTCAAATGATCAAAATATGATTATACATAAAACTATCCTCGAGTTTAAGAGGACAGCGTCATCTTGGATCTTTCCACAAGTCTGCCCTACTTACTGATATTCCCGACAAAGTGGCGATCAGACTGACGTCACTAAGGTTTGCCTTTAACCCTGCTGCCAAGAAGGCGAACCATTCGATGCCACGCTAGGAACTTAGGGACACACTAAATACGTTATAAATATCACATTCCTACCGGCACAGTTGTTTAGTTGTTATTCAAGACACCCCAATAATTGTTCGATACTCTTGTTAACCTTTCATCTTTTTTCTTTTGTGGACGAATCAAAATGATTGGGAATCTTTTCGTGAAGAAGGAAGTCTCGAGATTAATGAAGCAGTTCGGCAGTAAATCACCAATTAAGGCTGGAGGTCAGTAGCTGCGTGCGTGTGGACCGTTTTAGCGAAGGAAACAAGCTGGGATTTGGGTGAAATCAATTTCCCCGCCAGCGGATGTGGCTGTAGAGTTGTCCTCCCTTTTCCTTGGGTTTTTTTAAATTTTGCCAGCGTTTTCCCTCTCTCTGTCGAACTAAGTCCACAGAACAGAGAACAGGGGGCACAAATGGTTTAAATGACAGTCGGTGGCGGCTTTTCTCCCGTCTACCGTTCGTTCGTCGTTTTCTCTCGCGTGTCATTTGCGTTCCGTCGCCAGCTCCGGTGGCTGTTTTTGTTCCTCCTCGCTAATTGGTAATCATGAGGCTGACGTACGTAAATATCTACAAATACGGCAGTTACTGATAGTTTACTTGTTGTTAACGTTCATTCACATACGATGGCATGATGAAGACAGACAGACATACAGACAGACAGACAGACAGACAGACAGACAGACAGACAGACAGACAGACAGACAGATCAGCGAACGAACACACAAGCAAACTGACAAGACATATTGGCCCTTTAACCAAAGGTATGCACAGTCACTTACTCACACGCGCGATACACAAACACACTCACAGAAAGACAGAGAAAGCATTATATCATAAACAACTTTTATACAGTGCAAGACTAACACCCCATTTTACAAATGGGCAGGCAATCAACGCACTAGCGGTGGAAGAATACCTAGCGCACCGAAAGGCATCATAGACGAATGCATTAGACTCCGTGAAAAAGTTGGACGATTGGCGAATCGGGCGGATTGAAAAGATCTATCGGAGATTGTATTTCGTTGCTATACACATTCTTTTTTTTTTAAAAAGGGTAAATAAAATAAAGAGGACTGATGTGTATAGTTATATTTCGTGTATTTTTCTACGACTTTAGGTGAAAACCGCATGTTTTTACGTTACGTAGTTCTCAAGAAATCTGTGACACAAATTTGGCTGAAGCGTTTTATTAATATACGAGTAGATGCAACACAGCTATCAAAATAATATAAGTCCTTTTCTGTAGAAATGAGTGAAATTGTATGTGTCACTGTGTCGCACGGTTCTTCAGTCTAGATACCTATTCTCGTAAATCATTCATGTATGATTTGAACAGATATATCAATGTCACTTCAAAACGGTTGCCTAAATAATAAAGTGTTAACCTTAAATGACCATTGATCAAAATAAGTTTACAATGAAGATTACATGGAGCGACTGTCCCAGTGGTTGTGGCTGTATTGTTCTAGAATCGAGCTCCTAACGAATGTCTGAGCTGACCAAAGCCTTAGTCTTGGTGATGTGCCTATCCGTGATATTATGACTATAATTATTATCCCAGCCAACACTAATAAATCTCGGATCCATGTGGAACCGCCCACATCATGTGGGAACTTGTTCACCGGCATAGTATCCGCAAAAAGCTAGAGGGACCTACCTATCTCTAGGACAGCAGATTCTGGCCAATGAGAATACCGCCTTTGTCACAGCATGACCTGAGACAGGTCCGCCAACAGCTAATAACGAGAGATTTGTATAATGTATCTGGAAACTAAGACCAACCGTTGTGGAGGTAGCCCAATCCAAACAGTAAACTTTATT
Organism: Ellobium chinense; assembly: GCA_033807755.1. Classification (NCBI taxonomy): domain Eukaryota; kingdom Metazoa; phylum Mollusca; class Gastropoda; order Ellobiida; family Ellobiidae; genus Ellobium; species Ellobium chinense. The sequence goes on along the minus strand of JAWQUT010000012.1, from coordinate 3,180,131 downwards.
TTATAGTATAGTATAGTATAGTATAGTATAGTATAGTATAGTATAGTATAGTATAGTATAGTATAGTAT
>JAWQUT010000012.1:3168752-3179708 GCA_033807755.1 Ellobium chinense | reverse complement strand
GGGAGACATAAGGAAGAGGGAAAGAATTGTGGGCACTGTGAAGTAGGTGAGTCTAGGAGAAATTTTTCAGGAAAGAAATGCACACGTTATGTGTTTAAACAACAACAAAAAATTAACAAAGATAGCACGAACACTGTACAGTACAGCTGCTGTCCAATAATTAGCCTATGTTTGTTTTTGCAATGCCATTCGCTTTGCGACCTGACGCTCAGCGAGTCGACAAGTCGATACAAAAAAATAACATCAAATTGCAGCAGCTAACACTAACAGTAGTCTATACTTTCCGGAGCTCAAAAACTAACGTTTTGCAAAGGGGCGCAGATTTAAATCCTGTGAGTGGAGTTCGATCTGTCGTGCTGACATCTTTGTCTACATGACATGACATAACTCCAGCTTCGTGCTTGTCGTAATACCCGTCCTCATGCCAACCAATAGCCCACCGCCTGCGGTCGTCACCCTAGACGCCACAACATAATAAGGACGCGTCTCTGTGTTGCCATGGAAACCTCGGAAATTAACCCTACGGCGTTCTGTTTCCAGAGACTTGAGGCATTTAATTAGCACGCAGTAAAGATGCGTGTTTACATCGTTGAGACAACAATTGGTGCAAGTTTAGCCTTTGTTTCCACGCTATAGAATTCTAAACGCAGCGTCGCGAACGTCAAAACGCACGAATTGACGGCAAGGCCGTTAAAATCTCCTGGTTTGATGTCTCTCAGTAATAAGTATAGCTAATAAAGAGTTTTCCAAGGAATTAGCTAGTGAGAAAGTGGTGTAGAATGTCTATATCTTTCAGTAACTTTCTTGCCGGCTGTATAATACTAATATAAAAATAGTTTCATTGACTGAAATAATTAGCGTAGCAATAAACCTACTTCACCTTTTTTCACCTATGCCCTCCTCCAAACAACACTTCAGGTGACAAAAGAGACGCACCTGCTTGACATAGTACGATGTACCATGAAATGCGGAAGTTAAAGAGGTTTGCATATTGTGCACACGGTAAGCTATTCCATCTTCCAGCCAGCTTGCGTAAATTGGGAGTATGTCAGCTTTTCGATCTAGTTTATGAAATTTGTCGGACTTCCGGGCTTCGATCCTAGCTCTTAATCATCTACACAGATCTTAAGAAGAGTCTCCTGATATTGCTCTTAAATCATGCATAAACCTAAGTCTTAACTTACAGCACACTTAGGAGCCTGATACTGGCATATCTGATTATTTGAATTTCTGAATGAGAAGTATCCTGGGAATTCCTTCTTAGTGCTTGATTTTAGAGTTAGGGGCAGGGTTAGACAAGAGAAAGCATGACAGAGTTCTTGAGGGTACTATGCCAAGTTGCTTTTTCTTCCTCAACTCTACTCCTACTCCTGGGCAGCGTTCCGGGATATTGTCTAGGAAATTTACTGGACTTCTGGCTTCAACTTGAGTTCAGTGCAGTGCTGTGTGTAAAGGAACAACTCTCTATTAGATCTCATGATAGTTCAGCATTATTCAGATACTTCGAACATGTCTACTCTCGATCGGATCTAAGTATTCGCTGTAACACATGCTCCACACATTATCTGTCTTTACGTATAAGCTCGCATTCCATAAATCATGACAAATGCAGATTTTGTACAGACTGCAGAACAGACCGGCTCTGATGACTGCATCAGAATTTATGGACAAGCGCAATTACCCAGGAATATGCAACAGAAAAATCAGCTGTATGCATTTCCAATGTTTCTCCAAATTTCATTGACACATGGAATATAATATTAGATATGAGCACGGACGACTCAATTTCTGTGACCCCATGGATCGTATGCACCACTTCTGGGTATGCCTCATGAATGTGATAAATTTTAATGAGAGAGCAAGAAATCGATGTTTTACAGCATAGGTAGTGGGTGTAGCGTCAAGCAAGAGGGGACAAAAAGAAACAGAGCTTGTGCAAGTGCACCTAAAGAGCATAGATTGCGCACGAGGATGTTTGCAGTGTGCAGAGAGATTCTTGCAAATTAAGTCAGGTGGAGTTATAACTTCACTGCAGTACATCAAAAGTTTGTAGTTCTGGCACCTGCCAGTTACGGTGTAAATGTTAACGAAAACTGGCCACGACAGCAGGCCTAGAGGTGCATAAGGTCCATACCAGAGACAGTAAAATGTCTCAAAAACAGACAGAGGCATTATTGTCTTCAAACCTCAGTCCTCTGCATAATAATATGAATAAGAATAATGCGGTTTACAAGATTCGTATCCAGGCTAGTGCTCGCTCACGTGACTTCACATTATTATTACCCCAGCAGGCCTGTTCACTCTAGGACTTTCTCCTTTCCCTAGGGAGCATACAGTGCGGCAATCATTTACAGGCGCTGATCACTAGCATTCTGACAATACCTTTCACTGCGTAAAGCCAGGTACCCATTTTAGAGATGGGTGGACTGAGGAAACTGAATAAAATGCTTTCCCAAGAACGTACATCACGACCATGGTCGGGAATCGAACCCACGACCGTTAGATCTTGAGTCATACGCATTCAGCCACGCTGCTTCACCTATATTAAGGGCATAAGCGAACAATTAGCTGTGCAGTTTAGGGTTACCAATATGAGCTATTTCGGTATCAAGCAATGGTTATACATACCAAGATCGCGCGTCGTCTTTGCGCTTTTTCCTCTTCAATGATTATATTTTGTTTGAATACGACGCCTCCTCACTGTTCGCCTACCTTCCGCCCCAACAGTGGCCACGTCTAGTCCAAGCAAAGACATACAAATCTCCAGACTGATCAAGTTTACTCTTTTTAATGGCATACGTATTGACATATTATGTCGTCGTATTCAACAAAAAAATGGAGTCAGATGGAAACATGAAATATCGTGCAACAATTTTATTAATATGAAGAGAGCCAGGTCCACATGAAACTGTTATGTCCTGCAAGTTTGTTTTTTTTAATCTTGATACTTGAATTCCGACACTGTCACTAGAACCGGTCTAAAATTCGGAACAAATTACCTAGGTCTAGATCTACTAACCCTTGCATTTGGCCTAATTTATTATTCTTTTGAACACGACCTCATCAACAGAGGTTTCAGCGACCATTTAATTCTGTGCCAAGAGGTGTCAACTGTTAAGGCCTTAAAACATTTGCCTGAAGAGTTGGTCTACTACTGGTGGTGTCAACAGCGAAGTACGCTAGACGAAGCCAGGATTTTATGATTCACCTCCTTGTTTTCCTTTCCAACAAGAAACAGAACGGATGAAAGCGACGAATAATGGACTTGGCATAATATTACTCCGTCCATTCTCCTCCCCTTCCTCCAAGACACACACATATACACGCACACATACACACACATATACACGCACACACACACACACACACACACACACACACACACACACACACAAATGAAAATTAAACCGGAAAGCCTTCTGGGAATGAGAACATAAACTTCTAATCGTGAAAGCAAAACCATTCCATCCATCACGGAGACACAGAGCGGAGAGACAGGAAGGGAAAGAAAAAAAAACAACATATTTTAAGCATCATTCCCTGATGCCCTTCTGTATATTTTGCAATACAAACCAGAATAATTGCTTGTTATTGTTGCACGGGTTAAGAATGTTTCTGGCTGCGGTACAAGAATGTGTGCAGCACGTGTGCCATGATAATGCATAACATTAGATACAGTATATTTATTCAAATACTTGAATTATGGAACTGCACTCTCTCACCCGATATAGCGCGGTAGGTCTACTTTCTACTTTTTTTTTTCTGAAAAATGAATTTGAATGACACCGCTGATATGATGTGTGAGTTAGGGTCTCAGAAAAGTCTTCTTGTCCAAAGCCGTCCCTCTGATGATTCAAAGGTTTCGCTCACTACAATGAGAGCTTCCTGTCATATTACACAAATTAGGTCATAATATGCACACTTTGGCATCATTTTGTTCAGAATTTTAAGCCGGTTGTGACCACAGTATCAGAGTTCATGTATGGACTCAGTATTAACTTAAGATATGAAGATACCTACAGTATCTGGCATAAAGGGTGGGTAATATTACTCTGATTACTGTGTGGAAGCGCCAAAAATATTAGGTGGTCTAATTCACTGACAAATTTCTTAAAATCTAATTGGCATTGGGGCAGTTTTTTACGAGTCAAAATTTGGAGGAAGAGTTGAACAATATGTGTGGAAAGTATTTGGCATGAGATCCCTTGATTAGTTAGTGAGGGCTGTAAAACTTTCTACAGCCAACAGTGGAAAAAACATTGACGTCTTCGTAACTTGAGAACGTATCAATTTTGTGTGGAATTATATCTCTTCATGTCCCTAAAAATCAATGCACATATATCGTTTTCTTTTTTAAGCTCCTCTATTTGAAATACGACTTCACACGTCAACACAGCAGAGCTTGAAGATTAATGATAACGTCTATGCATCTCTTCCGGCTATGAACCGCTTTGGTCATGTGATGAGGGCAATAGATCACCATAACTAAATAATGCACCATTTGTACTTGGCGTGCTGTCCTGCATATCAAATCCAAAGAGAGCTGAGACAACGTTGCAGACCGAGACATATTCAAGATAAACTAAAATTTCGTTCTTTTCATTTTTCTTTCTTTCTTTTATTTTAAATATCGGTCTGCACTGAACATGCCTTGGTGCACATCTCTGCTGCAGTTCCTTTTGGGTGTGATAGGGAAGATTATAACATCCCAAAGTGCAAAATCGAACCTTAGTTATTGTGATGTTTTATTCTCCACATGTGACCACGGGGAAACGCTACTCAGACCTCGTCCTAAGGGAATTTCTAAGCGCGTGCAAACTCAATCAGTTGCTCAACAAATATCGCCGAAAATAATCAAGGCCACATTCTGTACATTAACGATGCAAATAACCCCCCCATTGCATGCTTTAAGAAAACGGTCGACATGGTAATTACACGCAAAAATAAGACTTGATCTAAAATCGTTCCAGGATGAAGATTTTTTTTTTTTGGTCTCCTTTCTGTGACTGTAAAATAAGATAGAATGATGAAAATAGGGAAATAAGATTTTCATTTACCCTACAGGAAAATCGTTTAATAAAGCCATACAGTGTTAATAACACACCTCATTCATAGGCATCCAAGGAAAACAATAAATTGTAAGCTTTTTTTGATATAATATATCTCTCTCTTTCTTTCTTTCATTCCCTCTCTCTCTCTCGCTCTTTAAACAGACAGACAGACAAACAGGCAGACAGGCAGGCAAGCAGACAGACAAACAGATAGATAGATAGATAGATAGATAGATAGATAGATAGATAGATAGATAGATAGATATGATTTATGATGCAAAAATGAAATGTCCTCGTTATAGGAAAAAAATCCGAAGCACAGAAATTTGACAGAGCTGACACACAATTTCACACTCCACGAGGACAATGCTTCATCCCAAACCCCCTATCTCGCTAAGAAGTAACCCGCTTCCTTGTCCCATACTCACGCTCATGTACACATTAGATTATGAAGTGCTCTCACTCTACGCTCGCACAGTTGCGGGGCGCCATCAAGCTAGGCCCCACCAACCTCATCGAAAAAAAAAATGTGCATCTTTAACAACTGTCATACCAATCTGTTTGGACCAAACCACCACACGCTCTTGGCAAGCAAATCAGCGTACTTTCATTAACATTTCGGAATAGGTGTTTGTCAGCCCTATCATTTGAAAAAAAAATGGACTAGTCTAGTTATTCTCCCTTTCATTTAGAAAGCACCACAACGCACTCAGTATGCTGTGGCTACAAAGCGGTAGGGTCTAGCAGTCTATCTTAATCCAACGGAGCTAATAGAGACGGCCCCTACCGTATAATACAGCTTTTTCCTGCTGGTGGATGTTTGCCAGGCACTTATGGCAGTTATCAATGTAATTAATTTTCAGACTTTGCCAAATATGCCTTAATGAGGTGTGAAGAGAGAAAAAAAGAGAATGCAAGGGGTTGGGGACGTGAAAGGAAAACAGACCAAAAGAGGATAGCTGTATCAAAAGACTAATTGTCTACATCAACAATAGACTCAACATCCCTATCCCGGCCACCTTAGCCCCTCCAAACATTTAGACCAAGCACCGCCACTGCGCTCGTACCCATTTACACATAATGCTCATTACCGTGGACGCTATTCAACATTCTGACCACTTCATTTCATTGCTGCCACAGCAAAGGAGATACTCGATTCGATGACCTCAAACTGACCTGGGCACGAATGAATTTCGATATCACTCAGTTCGTGACCTCATGGAGAGTACTAGAGAACTCTACCGCTGGTAGGACATTTACCACTGATCAGTGAATAGTGACTGACCTTAGTCTTGAAAAATTCTGATTTTGCAGATGATTATTTCAGTCTGTCATAAATCACTCGGTGAAAACAATTAGGCTTCTTCTCGATACCGTATGAAGACAATGGTTCATGGAGGAAGAAGATCTTGTTTTATATGCTTCGGAAGAATATCAACACAGAATCACTGTAATGCCATTAGGAGCAGAAGCATCTGGCCTGTCTTCCAGTGAGAGTCAAAAATGTTGATGACACCGCTAAAGTAAACAGCAAGATTATTCTAACACTTGTTCATTGACAACGAGACGAGAAAGATTTTTACAACAATGCCTAGAGCCATTGTCAAATTACTGGAGACCAGTATTGCGTTTCTTCGACAATGTCTTCGATTATCAAATCCATTTTAAGTATTAGTCTAGCAGACTGAGACTGCGAGCCAGCTGGGTACCTGCTCTGTATTTCTAACAGAACGTAAGCTTGGTCTTACATTATGAATACTGTCAAACTGTGGACTCACACGTCACTAAAGGAGATGAAAAAAAGCTACACAAACAGACTAGTAACGATTACCTCTCATAAAGACAGACATTGAGACAAGATATCAAAGCTATCCACATAATTATGTTCAGTTTATGGTTATTAGATATTCATGAGATTCCTTCAGCATTACTTAACAGTAAACTATTACTTGGTGTGGTCAGGACTTTTCTTATAATCTTCCTTGCTGCTTGAACCAGTCTTTTAATAGTTTCAAGGTGATAAAACATCTGTCTGTATAAGAACAATCCAGGAGTCTGTCTGTTAAGTAAAGAGGGACATTCACAGACCGATTATCATGTTTAAAAGTTCATAGCCCACCCCTACCCTCCCCCCTCCCCAAAATAAAACAGATGACGTATATCCTGCCATTCCTCCTGCAGAACAAGAACAATCTACGCGAGACACTGGCTATTGAATAAATCAAAGGTGCCCATAAGGAGATGGGATAAATGTGGAGACCATTTCTAGCAGACAACGTCAAAGCCAGTCAGTCTTTTGTGATTACCTGGATGCCTACTCGATTGGTAACAAAAGTCTGGTAATAAAAGATGATATTAAAAAATGTTGTTTTATTGGGGGTGGCTTCCGAGTATGCAGGCTGAAAAGGTTCGGAAACCGTTGAAGTAAGGAATGGCTGGTATGTGAAATCACCATCCAGAGTATCTTTGAATCGTCAACTGAGCTGATCAAGTCTAATCTGAGGTAAAATATTGAAGAGTCCGTGTTGGCATCGTTCAGAGATTTCAAGAATCGTAATTCCCATACATGCATCTGGTGATACCAACTATATTTGGCCCCATGTGCAGGGTGGACCAAAAAAAAGTGCCTAGTGCCACTATCGACCCATGTGGGTAGACCATATTAGAAGTTCCTAGCTGAAACAATATGTAGTTGGTTTGCACAAAAGATTCCTCTAGTTATTATACACGTATTCACGATTCTGTCCCCTATTCTGCGATGTTCGGGTAAAAGCAACCGCAACCCAATCTATTCCCAAGTAATTACTGTATGGATGGCTCACCACATCCACAGTTCATTCTTCGTGCGAACGATGTGTGGGGCCGGGAAATACATGAGACGAATACTTTGGCAGAGAGGAAACACAAATACAGACAGGCCGACATAATGACAGAGAGAGTAAAATGACCGAAAAGTTGTTGGATGACCAGCCAACTGACCTTTGTTCTAGGAAGCTAAGTGGACGAAAAGACAAAACAAACAGCTCAATAACTAAGCGAGTGAGCCAGTATGTTTGTAGGCAAGGCAAACGTAGTGCTTCACTGTTGACGCTAAGCCTGCCAACATAACTATAATTATCTGCCACATTTTCCGCGTGAACAGTCCCAGAAAAAGTCGATTGTTCAGCGTCTTCACGAAATGGCAAGTGTAGGCATTGCGCTAGGATACTTGAAACCAGTGATATTTGACTTAATCGCTGTCGCCCCTTCCTCTTCCCGCCGCCGCCTCCTGCAGCAGCAGTGTATGTCGATATCAGACTTGCCTGCAAGTTTTATCGTCCTATTATCCAGCGTTACTGGATGGCATGTCTGTCAGCTGGAGCCAGCGAGAAAGTGGAATTTGATTAAAGCTGTCAAACTATCGAACACATTGTCACCTTGCAGTAGCTTGTTTGCGCAGCCTGCGTGTTCCTGGTGTTAAATCATCCAGTTTTGTTCTAGACTAGGCCCTGCTTGTCCTTGCCTTCTGGAGCGAAATAGGTTAAAGTGGCAGCTCGATATCTCTGCTTGCAGCTTGCATGCTACCTCCACTACCTCCACAGATGGTTTGGTAGTGCAGTATTGCATTTTATCGGATTTAATCCAGAGCAGTTTGGAACTATTATTGTTAACAATCAATCTCTGTCATCCTAAGCTTCCAAAGGAGTGGCAGCGGTGAGGAGGTGTCGGCCTGTCTTTAGAATTGATTTTTTTAGGTCGGTTTTTGCTTCATTCTCTTGACGGTGTTTGCAAGACCATGAAGAGACAATTGCCCTGGACCGATAGGCTTTAGCTGGCTGGTTTAGAGCCATCACAAAGTCATGGTCCAGCTTTGCTGGGCTGATAATAAAGTCATGGATGATAATTAAATGAGAGTGATCGTAATGAAAATGAGGCTGATAAGAGTGGTTGTTACGATGACATGACAGTAATGGTAGGACCTGAAGATTATCAAGTCGTTGCTGATACTACTGCTGCTCCTGCTGATGTTGCTCTTGCTACTGATGTGGCTGATCAAGATGATGATGGTGTTGCTCCTGCTGCTGTTGGTGGTGGTGGTGGTGGTGGTGATGGTGGTGGTGGTGGTGGTTGTGGTGGTGGTGGTGCTGCTGCTGCTGCTGCTGCTGCTGTTGAAGATTTAAATGATAGTAATGACGACAATAGGGATAATGGCGGTGGTAATGATGATGACAACAATCAGCAGTGTAGCTTTGGGGAGGCTCACGTCATTTAAAATTTATATATAAAGATGGCTGTACGGCAGAAATAATTTCTCGCTGTGAAATGTTTATGTTACACTTACAAGTGCATTAAAATCACCAGTGATATTTGAGAAGCCTAATTCATTGCTTTTCATCAAATTACAACGATGACAATGATGAGGATGATGTCGAGGACGCCGCCCAGTTGACTGCTCGTAATCTATTTTATGTCAGTAACTTGATGCTTCCATGTGACCTATGAGTGAACTGCTAAAAGTCAGGCACACGAAGGCAGCAACGAGCGAGCGGTTTGCTGTTAATGCTCCACTTATATCATTTACTGTAATACTCGGCTCCATTACACAGTGTTGCAGTGGTCCATCACTTCAATTTGGCGGCCACAGTGTTCTCTAGAATACCATGGTGTTGTTATTTTACTGACATGACAGTTGCCATTAGCACCATGACGTGGGAAGCAGGAATGAAGGGCGGGGAACAACAACAACGAAAAACCGCAAATTTGGGCTTGCACTTGAAACTAACATTCCTAGATGAGAGCTAAAGTGAGTGCTCACCATTTGATCCCAAATTTTTTTAAAAAATTGATATAATATGTAAATCTGGTTATTAGATATTCATGAGCCACCTTTGGCATTACTTAACAGTAATTTATTACTTGGTGTGGTCAGGATTTTTTTATAATCTTCCTTGCTGCTTGAACCAGCCTTTTAATAGTTCCAAGGTGATAAAACATCTGTCTGTATAAGAACAATCCATGAGTCTCATCTCAAATTACCATTTACTTCATTTCAGAGTTCTTTTGTCAGTTTATGCCATTAGATTTTTCAGTGACTTGTTGTTCCGTTTGACATTATCCTGCCAAGTGAATTCTACGCGTATATTATCATTAGTTGTTGTTTTTTTTCCGTGACACATGCACGTTTTACTTATCAGCCACCCCTCATCCCCGTTTGACCTAATTCCGTGGATAGACTGTAGCCTTTACTCTGGAAAGTTACATCAGTGATATACTGATTGAGTATAGTGGCTGGACAGTCAGAATACACCATATAAATTTTCTTGGCCTGAGACAAACATTAAAATTTGTCCACGTTATCTCCCCTATCCTACTGCCAGGTTTTTCATCCGCAAATTTTGTACCAAAATTTACTTATACCAACAGCCTGTTCTCTAGCTCAGTGTATTATCACACTGATTCAGGATCTGAAGAAAGACTCGGTCTTCACGTTAACCAGTATATAAATGAGTTTCTTTGTGTTTTAGATAGATGAGAAGGAATTTTCTGGGTTTTGACAAATACGAAAATTTTACCATCTGGTTGTACAGCCAAATATTCCTCTCCTAAGAAATGCTCTCAAACTATACTTTATTTCGTGTATCTTCCTCCTCCTCTCCCCAGTCCCACTCCCAACCCACCCCTCATCCCCGTTAGACCTAATTCCGTGGATAGACTAGCCTTTACTCTGGAAAGTTACATCAGAATGGACATTATTCTTTGACCCCTACAGACAATCCGTTGCATTTGAGGTCTATTTCCCCAGATCTACACCTGCGTACAAGAGTATATTATATAGCACAGTGAGCATCTGAAAATGAAAAAACTTTCTGAATTAACGAGGTGGAAAGGCAATAGTTTAGTATTCATTCTTTATTACCTGGGGGGG
>JAWQUT010000012.1:3135689-3168746 GCA_033807755.1 Ellobium chinense | reverse complement strand
GGGGGAATGAGCTCAGTCTGATCATTTTTCCAATGTTACGTATTATTTTAGGGAAGTGTGTCACCATGGATTTTACCAAATTACTGTGAATGACCAATTTTGAGAAGATAGGCCGAAAAAACCTACACTAGAAATTTCCTGTCCCTGCCAGGAATCGAACCAGGGTCTCTCAGCTTGCAAGTCCGAACGTGTTACCACTACAGGTCTTTGACACCTATTGTTTTTTCTTCTTTTGGTCCTATTAACATTTTGTGTTATTCTAAATATACCACTGTGGTTTGGGGAAAGTTCTTCCATAGAGGTTAAAGTACTTCTAGTGCCCGATCTTTTAACGGGAAGTAAAAAANTTAACGGGAAGAAAAAGGGGGGTCAACACCCAAAATTTTTCACAAATGTCTTTTGAAAAAGATCACCTCAAATTCTAATTTGGTACCCAATTTTTCATTTGGCCGGTTTTGACCGCGTGCGAATACATAGGCCTACACATTTTTTCTTTTATCTAAAAGGCTCAAATTGTACCTGAAACTTTAAAATTGGATGCTTTATTTAGATCACATGTCATTTTACACATTTCTACACCCTAACACTAGCTGGCAGGGCCCCAAAAAAGGAGGATTTTATATTATTAGCGGATTAATTGGATTGTACACAATGAGTGGTTTGCCCCTCTAATAGATGCCACAAACCTACACTACACGGACGCTAACTTCACTGCAATTTAATTCTTATATACCTACTGCCTGAATAATGTTCCCTAACTTCCACGTAAGCCTAGTGCTCACACTTCCCGACTGCTCACATACAGTCTACTTCATAAATTCTAAATCAGCCATGGAGCCTCTCTCACTTCTTCTGCAGCCAAAGAGGATATAGGGAGAATGGGAGGGGGGGGTGGAGTTAAAGAGAGAGAGCTTGTGTGTGTGAGAGAGAGAGGGGGGGAGGAAGGGAGGGTGAGAAGAGAGAATCCTATCTTAACGTAGATTTCTAGTCTTTTTCAGACTTAAAGATCACCATAATCATCGAGCAATACTTCGAGCTTACCAGGTCAGTGGGTGGACGACTCCATCCGCGACAGAAAATAACCCCAACGATATCGGTGCACAAACTCTACCTCGTCAAGTCATATTGTGAAATACATCTACTCAACATTCAGGCTATCCATTTGCCATAAGTTAATAGATCAAAATCTGGACATAAGTTCTCGGTTCTATGTATACGTTCACATTTTAAAAGTTTCATTCTAAGCCAACAGGTACATGTCCGCTCGCACAGCTCTAAAAACGTCTTTGCTCAGGTTGATAGAAGAGCTGCTTAGGACCATGCAATCCACTGCTGATCTTGAGGTCAAGATTTCATTGTGACCAGTAGGCAAGCTAGTTTCATGACTCTTATGCCCCCAAGATCTGCGAGTCAGAAAGACGTGTATATTGGTGAAAATTTAATTTCGAGCCAGGGCATTGCTAAGAAATAAATATCTCTCAGCACCTACTCAGTTTTAAATAACAAAGAGTGTGTGTATATTTGGAGATACGTTGCTAGTATAAATGCTCACCAGAGCATGAGTATGTGAGATAACTGTTTAATTTCACCGTATGAGAGAGGAGATGGACTTCCTGTCTTTGCCGAACGTGTTGGCAACCAATGGGAATGGAATCATCAAGCACTAAGTGATTAGTGGTGAAGCACCATGTAACACTGGGTCAGACATCACACGACAAAAGGTCAGCGATTGACTGTTTACGCCATTCCGAAATGCCATGTTAACGTAAGAGCGTCTTGACAGCCAATACGCACAGACTTGTTGTATCCCTTGTAATTACTTTAGGTATCGGTAATTAATTGAATTAAGAGAAGTGAGAGATGCGTCAGGTATGTAGATGCATCATTTTGTTATAAAAAAGTATGGCTCTCATTAACTACGATCCTGCTTTGTTTGTACGGGTGACTATGTTGGTACCTTCCACCCTTGCTGTTGTTGCAGTATTCGTTATTGTTTGTATTGTTGTTGCTGGTGAGGTTGTTGCTTGGGTTTGGTGGTGGTGGTGGTGGTGGTGATGCTGATGATGGTGGTGGTGGTGGTGATGCTGATGATGATGGCGCAGATACCATGTTAGCGTTGCGGGTGAGGAAGCTAATGGAGGATGGTGCTAATGGTGGTGTGGTGATGGTGGTATTGATGTTTTGGGATGCTGGTGGTAATGGTGGTGATGGTGCTGCTGGTGCTGCTGATGTTAGCTGTGATGTTTAAAAGGACGCTAGCGTTAGCTATGTGGAATGTCTTTGCCATACAGAATAGTTTATTCCCTCTGCGGTAACGTGTAACACAAATTACTGATATACAGTAACTATAAGATATCTCAAATGATAAAGGTGATAATGATAATGATGCTGGTGATGGTGATAGAACTATTTCTGTGAATTTCTGCAGAAAAAAAATTCGGGTTATACAACTTATATTATTCAGAGCAAATTTAATTTAAGACAAAGAAGTTTGGTATTATGATAATCATGACAGCGACAAAGACTACGTCGATGATGATGTTGATGATGATAATGATGATGATGATGATGATGATGATGATAGTGTTGTTCATGTTGCATTGCATGCTGTTAAGGGTAATGCTGCGAAAACAGTTGACGAGGCAGGCGCTATTGTCCCCATACCTTGCAGACTGAAGCTGCGTTCGTGTTGTTGATGCCCTTTCTGTTGTTTTCAAGCTATTCTTGTTGTTAACGAATTCATACACCTTTGTGACGTCGTGACAGCAGGTGGACTATTTTCTGCTAGTTCCTGGCGTTTCTGACAGGAGATATTGATTTTGTTTGGACTCTAATAAAACTACAAGACGGCAGCCAAGCACTTCATTAATGAGGAAGGGTGCTGGTGCCGCTAGGTAGGTATCTGATACTTCACTGCCATCCCCCCTCCTATCTAACCCCACCGCCCTCCCAGCCCCATACTTTCCTTGGTTTTTTTCTAACCCTTTCACACATACACACACACACACACACACACACACACACACACACACACACACACACACGCACACGCACACACACACATACACACATAATTATGAGAATATGACGCACCACATATTAAAGAGGACGCGCAAAGAGAATAAGAAGCTGGTGAGGGACACTCTCCTGATACGTCTGTCTTACATGGCAAGAGTTGTTGCTATCTTTTTCATCGAGTTTTGTTTTTTTTTGGGGGGAGGGTGCTGAGGGGTGGGGAGGGGGGAGCTTTGTCCTCCTTTGATTAATTTTTGTGTTGCTTTTCATTCTTATTTGTTCTCCTTTCACCTTCCGTACATCTTAACGTCATCATTTCTTTACTCTACCTATTTTCCTACCTATGTTTCTCTCTGTATCCGATCTCCATTCTACTGACGTCCTTCTTATATTCCCTTTTATCCTACCTTCATTATCCCTTCGCTTTATCCTACCCATTTCCTCGGTTTGGCTTATTATTATTTTATAGTTCTTCTCCCTTTACCCTTTCTACTTGTACATCATTTCTTTGCCCTTCACTTACACTGATTTTTCCTAACCTATCATATCTATATTGAACCCCATCTTGCCGTTATCCCCCATATGTCCATCCTTTTCTTACCTTCTCTTATCCTACTTAATTATTATGTCCTCGCCAGACCGATCTCTATTCTACCATTATCCTACCTAAATTCCATCTCCATCCTCCCATTAACCTACCTAAATTCTACCTGCATCCGTCCATTAGCCGCCCTGAGTTCTACCTCTATCTTTCCATGCTCCCAACTAAATTCTACCTCCATCCCTCCATGATCCCATCTAGAGCTCTATCTCCACTCATCCATTATTCTAAATTCTACCTACATCCATTCATTATTCCATTTAAATTCTACCTCCATCCTTTCATTATCCCACTTAAATTCTACCTACACCCTTCCCATGTTGCCTACTTATATCGTGCTCTCTATTCTTCTCTTAACCTCCTGTCTCACCTTAATTCTTCGTTTATCATACTTCCCATTCCCCTCCCCTCTAACTTGCATCTTAACACTCTCACTGCTTCGTCCTGTTTATGTTTCAGCTCCATGTTTTCTTCTGACCGCAACCCTGCCTGGTCTCGTCCTTGATGGCCTCGCGGATGGCCTTGCCCAATCTCTCCATTACCCTCCATCATTATCAACGGATGAACCGGGCTGATATTATCAAGGCGGTGAACAAAAAATCCAAGGTGGACGACACAAAGGAATAGGCTAGAACGGTGTTAAAATAATGGAGGAGATGGGAAAGAGAGAGAGAGAGAGAGCTAGGCAGAGAAAGGGAGAGAAAGAAAGAACGAAAGGAGAAGTGGAGAGTATCAATTAGACGAAATGATACATGAGCAACGGACAGATACTGCCAGTCGATAGAGCCTGAAGGACCTGCCGAAGATAGGAGATGCGAAGTAACACACTTGTGCGAGGCTGTGCAATAATCTTCCTATTGCAATGATGCCCAAATGTAAATAATAACGACGAGACGACAAAAACACTAATAACAACACCATTATAACACCATATCCAGCAGTATCAGCGAACACAACAAAAGACTCGTTAAACTGCCTATTTCAGATATTTAATTCAGTGAGGTGCCCCTCCAAGGTGAGAGTTGAGAACTTGCGCATTAAGAATGAGATCTCTTACCACCGCAAGAATTCCATTAACTCTTCATGTTGAACGCTACTAAAGGTGCATTCGGCATCAATTCATTACTGTAAAGGAAATCATCGTTAAATGCGCAAGAATCAACTACCTTCACTAACGTGTTATTATCGGCACTCACCTGTTTCTCTGCCTCCCTGCTCTTCAAAGCTGCGGGTGCGATGATCCTGTCGCAGTAGCTTCCCTCCAACAGCGCGACGCCCGAAGGTCTGGTGGATGTCTCGTTCTCATAGTAGAACAAGACATTCTGGTAGAGAACAAAGTATCTCTGCTGCCACTTGCCCATGTCGGAGCTGCGCTTGTACAGATATCCACACATGGTGTTCTCCACCCGAGCCTTGTTGGCCAGGTACAGCAGCTGGCCCTCGCTGATCCGAATATTCTTCTGCATGATGCTGGGCGTGATCGAGGCCCAAATGCCTTCTCAGCATGCGTGGTGCAAGACAATGCTGGACGCCACAGCTTTTCGTTAGTTGGGCTGGGACAGTGACGCTTTAGCACGACTTTCACAACTGTTAATTTTATTCTACTGAAGGTATATCTATAACACCAAAGGCTTCTTCCTTATATGGTGATGGTGTTTTGTCACATTCGCTGCGGGACACACAGCTTGAGTGACAGAGTATTTGATTCTATGATGAGAAAAGCTGACTCTCTCATGGTGCAGATAATTATTATCCTGTGCATCTGTCTTTGCTAGGTCATTAGACGAACAGGTCTATGGCATGCTATCCTTCATATCTTGGCCTTTCCGAGGAAGTAGATAATAACAAAAATTACAATCATAGTTTAACAGCACAAATACCCCTGATTCAGCAGCCTCTTATGTAACATAATCTGATTCTGATTCATTAATCTCCCCGTGTCTATAGCATTAACATCCCAGAAATCCTATGTTAGGTACAGTTTGAAGAGCTAATGTATGGCAAATGATGATGAAAAGTTACAGAGGATGTTCACCTACGGTATCCTTTCCTCTTGTCTTAACAACTACAGCTCAGCCTGTCGTCACGGAAATGACTATCCCATTGACCTTCACTCGTGAATGTTCCTATTGAGACCCGGAGCCCTAAAGCTCAGAGACATTGCTTTTGCAGAAGAGCAAACAGCAGTAAAACCATCCCTAGGCCTGGCTTAAAGATGGCAATATAATAGGGCCTTTGTGTTGTGCCTGTAATGTTAACAGAGCTCGAAGTACATAATTCAGTTTACAAAAAGGAAATTAGAGCCTCACAAACAGTATTACTATCAAACGAAACCTTCTTGCCCAAAATTAGTGATAAGTTCATAAAATATTTGTGCTTTAAAACGGGCTGTATTGTGACCAGGTAGTAAGACATTCTATTCGTTATCACTATAGGGAAGAAATGTGAGCCCGAACTGATATTTTCTGGAAAGAGCCACTAGGCATTTTTCAAAATCACTATGAGGATCTGTTTTGAGAAAAGGGCCCTCTCAGATTGTAAGTTGAAGTGCTACCACTGCACCATAGGGACGATAACTTCACAGCAATTTAAGCCTTAAATATCTATTGTTGGTAGAGAATACTGTTCCCTAACTTTCACGAGTAAGCCTAGTATTCTCGGCCGTGGTCCTTATTTACTTTCCAATTGCTCACAGCAATATGATGATTACGATTTCAGATTCATTAAAAAAGACTTAATTTTCTTTACTTCTGTAGAGCATCCAGATATTCGGTAGGTAGACTATGTCAAAATCTATAGGAACAATGTTATCTTAGCTTCTGAGTAATGTCGATGCGGTTCTTGAAAGGTTCGAAGAAACTTCTTTGCTATGATTTTAAATACTATTGTCCAAATGTCGGCTTTAGATCACAACACAAGCATAAAGACTATTGTATTTACTGTTAATCAAGCCAGCTTTGTCAGACGGTTGTATTGTGCAATGACCGTGCTTTAATCTATACAACGTGCGGAGGGAGTTTCCTGAAATAGTCTAACTGTACTGATGAATAAAAGCACGTTTTATCTTTTCATTTTACCTAGACTAGACATAGACTCCAGAATTTTCCACACAAACAACATAAGCCGGCCCCATTTTCCACACTGTACTATTCCAGATATCGAAGGAAAATATTCCACCGACAACAGAACTGTTTTCCCACACGAATAGACACGGAAGAAAAACTGAATACCGGAGAGGGTCTGGCCGGCCAAGATCTTAAATCCCTGATTCCGTTTGACCTATACAGTTGGTTTTTTTTTTTTTCATCTTAAACACTTAGATTTATACTCCTGGGGCTTTTCATGCCGTTTCCTGTCGCATTATTTTCTACTTCCACTCACAGTGATCAGATTATCCACCTCGCCTCTTCAGATCATCAGCTTTGCTTGCTTCGCCATCCTGTAGTGTCTTTTCCTAGCTGCTTCTTTGTCGATGGTCTGTGCCGAGCGAGCCATGGCTAATTCTGGAAACAGGAGAAGAGAGAGAAAGGGGGAAAAAAGAGTCAGCTGATTAGAGGGTCATTATCTCGATACCATAATATTAGGAAAGGGCTGGCCATAGACTTGGTAGTCAGTGGTCAGAGGAGTGGGTATTAACTAGTGCTGGTCAAGACAGGAATGGTTATGATGGAGATAAGAACGCCACCCATTTTGCTGCTGCCGCTGATATTTTTGTTTGTATTGTTATAACCTTTGTTGTAGCTGCTGTTTTGTTGTTGTTTTTGTTGTTGTTGTTGTTGTTGTTGTTGTTGTTGTTGTTGTTGTTGTTGTTGTTGTTTGTTGATGTTGGCGACGATGATGATGATGATGGTGGTGGTAGTGGTGGTAGTGGCGATGGCGGTGGTGATGATTATTACGAACTTTGACCTTCTCCTTATGGGACTGCTTTCAGGCACTGTTCATTATTCTTGATATTTTCACTGATGAAAGCTTAAGTTGAAATGTCTGGATTCGTGTTTAAACATTTTTAGCTATTCTATACATTTTTCAATAAAGGCATTACGGATTGAATGAGAGCTTTAAAATATTGCTTCTTTTTTATACAATGATGATGATCATCATCATTCATTATGCATTTCTCAGAAAGTTTTGTGTCATTGGGCAGAACCATATTTAGTTTTAATGATGATGATGATGAACATGATGATGATGATGATGATGATGATGATGATGATGATGATGATTATGATCATGATCATGATGTCAGAACTGATAGCGAAAATTATACAGTAAAGAAATTCATTTTCGCAAAGCATAACCACACTATAATTGATGGATGTATGCCTTCAGCAAGAGAAGAAAGAAAGAAAGGAAGAAAGGAAGAAAGAAAGAAAGAAAGAAAGAAAGAAAGAAAGTCATGACGCAGGACAGATGATGATGATCAGATTCCTGTACTCGAGTTCTGCATCACGCAGTCAGTCTGTCTCGCATAAACTCACGAACAATCCTGAATGAAAATAACGCCGAGTGATGAAAATCAGACCCCGCAGCTGAAAAACATCGAGGTCCGCAAGGAGCATGGCCTGCACGAGTCGCTTTGTTCCTCAGACCGCACTCGCGTTGCCTCGGCACAATGACAAAATCCGCAGCATTAATAAAACATTATGCAGTTTCCATACGAATAAAGTAGAGAGACAGAGAGAATGAGAGCGAGAGAGACAAACAACTGAAAAAAAACAAACTTATTCAGAACTGAAAACGACCGCGATGGCAGCAAAGCAGCGGCAGCCAGCCACGCACTACTGTCCTACTCATCCTTCTCTATCGATAATAGGTGCGCGGCTGAAGACGCAACCTCTCTGCCGACAAAATTCGATAGTCGTCAGTTTCCGCCGCTGTGTTCTGTTCTGCCAGTGTCTCCTAGGCAGCTCTGCTGGAAATGGCAGTGGCAGTGACGAGGCCGTTGCAGAACAAAAGCAAACACGTTCTAATTGCACAGCGCAATAACCCATTACTTATCGACGTGAAGACAAGAACAGGCTTTGCCATTTCATGACATTGACATGATGGTGCATTCTCTCTTGTATAACTCTCTCTCTCTCTCTCTCTCTCTCTCTCTCTCTCTCTCTCTCTCGCTCTCTCTCTTTCACACACACACACACACATACATACACACACACACACATATACACATACATACACATACACATACACATACACACACAAACATATTCGTTAGTCGCTCCTTCCTCCTTTTAACGTCTTCTTCTATGTCTTTCTTTTTTTCATCATTGACTACCATTGTTTAATTTTGCCCACTTCTCCTTCCCACTTCTCCTTCCACTCACTCTTCGCCTATCATTTCCATTTCCATTATTCTCTCTTTGTCTCTCCTTCTTTCTTTCTTTCTCTCTCTCTCTCCCTTTATCTCTCTCTCCTTTTAGCATTTTGTATGGAGTTTAATGTTTTTTTTCATCTTTCTTTGTGGATTACTCTCTCATACCATATTTGATTCTCAAAATAGCCGGCAGTTAAGCGTCACCGACTACGTCATTAAGTGAGATACAGATAGATGGATAGATAGATAGATAGATAGATAGATAGATAGATAGATAGATAGATAGATAGATAGATAGATAGATAGATGAACGGACGGACGGACGGACAAACGAAAGGACGGACGGATGGACGGATGGATGGATGGATGGATGGATGGGTGGATGGATGGATGGATGGATGGACGGATGGATGGATGGATGGATGGATGGATGGATGGACGGATGGATGGATGGACGGATGGATGGATGGATGGATGGATGGATGGATGGATGGATGGATGGAAGGATTAACAGACCGTTGTGACGGAAGTATAGGCTTGCGCATATATTGACATTTCCTGGTGTTACGATTATCTTACATATAATAAACTAGTTATGAAATTCACATCTGATTTTATTTCGTAACATGCAATATGACTTTAACACACAGGAAATGCCGTAAGAGATCTGAAGTTGAAAAAAAAAAAGCTCTCTATTGTTCTCTGCACCTGTGGTCACATTAAATATCAGTAGGGTCAATTGAGATTCAAAGCAACGTCCATACCAATAGAATGCACAAACCCACAAATCCTACAATGTCGACACGTAATGTGATTATCATGAAAATGAGATCTGACCAAAAAAAAAAAAGAAAAAGAAAAGCCAGGCTGATCACTGGGGAGGCGGAACGGTAGAAGTTCCTCGGGGTCTTGAAGAAAGTGCATGAGCAGTGACCCCTTTACTACTCACATAAAAGATAAGTCCGTCCAGTCAACCCCTCCATCTCTACACCTACAATATGCTCTGATGTTGCGACACGACACTGCTGTATGTGTTATCAAGCACAAAGAATATTGGTACCAGAATAACAGCCTGCCCTAAAATGATATGTCTAGACATATTTCTGATACACTTTTTCTTAATTAGGGCCTCCTTGGGATCAAACTGCTTCTAATTTCTAATGATAATTAGCCAAAATAAAACCTGGGCCACCTCTGGGACTATCTGCACCCATCCTTTCGGGAATTAGAATAATATCTGATGTCCCGCGGCAAAATGGGCTCACTTTTGCCAGAACTGATTCCGAGAAAATGGAGCGGTTCCTTTTTTAGTAATATAGCTGATTGCCACAACAAGATTGCAAGATTATTGTCTACTCTGTCACCCAAAGGCGGATCTAGAGGGAGTTTACCGGCTGTTCGTGAGCCCATCACCTTTTCCCTTCCCATTCTCCCTCCCCTTCCCCGAATTTTTCTATAATTAGTGTTCTAAATACTACTTGTAAATTTCACAATTTACTTGGTGGCAGTTCTAAGAAACTATTCATCCCGTAGTTTTATAGAATGCTTAATATATTTAGAAATATTTGAAAGGGGAAGGGTGGCTATTATGAATTACACAGGTGCATATATTGTTTATCCAATGTGAAGGGAGGGGTTAGTAATATGGGGGGAACCCCCTGCCTTCCCCCACCTTGCTTTTATTTTCTGGATGCGTTCCTGTTTCGAGTACCTTTAACAAGATCATCAAAAGTTAACCAAAAAATATTTTGTCGTGAGATCAGCATTAAAACGTA
Organism: Ellobium chinense; assembly: GCA_033807755.1. NCBI lineage: Eukaryota > Metazoa > Mollusca > Gastropoda > Ellobiida > Ellobiidae > Ellobium > Ellobium chinense. The sequence continues at coordinate 3,158,038 of JAWQUT010000012.1, read as the reverse complement.
GGCCACGAAATTTCACCAAATTGAAACAAAATTTTAGCAAGATAACCAAAACGTTGCAAGACGTTAGCTATGCGTCCCATTGTAATAACATCTGAGACTCAGACTACTGTTAAATCTGCATTATTGATGAGCTTGAAAATATTACCCCACCAGGCAAGGACTCAGTTTCCGTAGAAACGTGCTCGATCGCTAATGGATACTGTTTTATTCATTGAACAACGCTAAGATATCCCCTCTCCATGAAGATGATGGTATGTATGTAGTCGCCATATTGCCAGGGTTGTTATTTTGATCAGAATGGCCAAGATGGAGGTCCAAGGTGGAGTTGGTACATCCTGATAACGACCATCATGGTGATGGTGGTGGTGATGTTAATAGTGGTGGTGGTGTTGGTGGTGGTGATGGTGATGATGATAGTTATGAAAATGGCACTGCTTATTTGTAAAATGATATATGATGTTATGTAGACATGATGCTTTTCCATTTTTGGATGTTGTGCAACTTATGTAAATGTCCAGGTAAGAATGAGCAGCGATGCGTTTCACAGACAGACAGACAGACAGACAGACAGACAGACAGACAGACAGACAGACAGACAGACGACCTTACAGACCAGGCACACAGACAGACAGACAGACAGACAGACAGACAGGCAGGCAGGCAGGCAGACAGACAGACAGACAGACAGACAGGCAGGCAGGCAGGCAGGCAGACCTCTAGAGGACGGGTGGATGAACGGTTCTTACCAATAGATGAACGGTTGCACAGACAGGGTATGAACAACGGAGATTTGTAGATTGCACTAACCCCAGATGAAAGGCTTGTACGTAGGTTGTGCCAAACTCGAAATGTAGATAAAGACAAAATCATATTACGTGACGGGAGGTAGGAGTGGGATTTTTTAATATAATAAATATTTATTAAAATATAGATTAACCAATCCGCCGAAAATTTTCGCAAAATCTGTGGATTTTTCTCGGTGCAATTTGCATGCGCCCGGGGACAAAACCCCAAAGAGAGCAAAATAACGCGGAGGGACAACGGTCTCGATGTGAGTCGAGAATAACATTGCAAAGAGAGAGAGAAACGGGTGTGAGACGAGACGGGAGACAAGGGGAAAAGGAAACGGAAAGAGAAAATCGTTGAAAGAAAGGGCACTGAGTTTACAAAGAGGAAGGAAGCCACAAAGAAAAAGAGTGGAGAAATACGTGTAAATAAACATGTCAAAACAGCGTCAAAGATTTTTTTTCAAAAAAGAGAGAAAGAGAACGAAATATTGAACTAGATGCACAAGACAGAAACAATTTAAAAAATCAGACCGGAATAAAAAAAAAGCGATACATATAGGAGAAACACTCGAAGACAATCAGGAGAGCATAAAAAAAAAGAAAATAGAGAGGAAGAGAGAGCATCATCTCTGTCTATGGCCAGCCAGTAAATGATGTGATAAGAGCAATAAATCCAGCTTATTAAGTGGCTGTTTGAGAGTAAAGGGAAAGCTTAGCGAGCTTGGCAATCCACACAGAGTGGAACAGGCGCTTGTCTTGCACAAACAACAGTGATAAAAACCCCGGGCTGAACGCCTGAGAGCATTTCCCTGCTACTGTAAGCCCCATTGACAATGATAACATGATGCCGGGTATAACAGGGATGATATCTAGATGAGATTCATGCCTCTCTGTCTGTCTGTCTGTCTGTCTGTCTGTCTGTCTGTCTGTCTGTCTACCTGGTGCATAAGGTCGTCTGTCTGTCTTTCTGTCTGTCTGTCTGTCTGTCTGTCCGTCTGTCTGTCGAGCCTTCCTAATAGCGACGTGCTATACAGGGATGACCTAAGTCTTAGTGACTGATTTAATAAACGCTCTCCATGTTCCAACAGTGCACATTTCTTTTAACAGTATCATCATCATCATCATCATCATTAATTAAAGATACGGCCAGTCATTGATCTGCATTATCTATTATAGGAATACCATGGAAAATGACATACATTATTTTGTACCTTTTCATGCGGAGTGGCCAAAACACAAAAACAGCGCACCAGCTGTGCTGCTGAGACCTGAATGGAGCATTCAAACAAACAAAAAAAAAATTCTGCACACACGCAAGCATAAAAACTCTTCAATATCATAGCACTAGGCGATAAACGATGAGTGGCTGTCGTCATGGTGATATGACTGGCAATATATTATCACTGTCACCGACCCTTGATTTGTGAATCATTGAACGGAAATTGCGACTAGAGTGCGCTGAATGACAATAATCACAAACAAACAAACAAACAAACAAACAAACAAACATCATTGAGACCAGGAGGCACATTTGCAACAAACTCGTTTTCTGATCTTGTTCTCTTGTTCTTCTTATCTCGTATAACATCCGGACAAAAAGAGGAGAAAGTAAATAAAAAGAAGATCTGCAAGATTGAAGGTCCTTTCCACAAATACGATTTCGTGGAACAAGCATACCTGTGACCCATACGCTACTCTCAAAACGCAACAACAACAATCTCCTCCAGTTAAATGATTCGCTTGCTTTGCTTTTCTCCAGAATGTGCAAAATATGTTTACAAAAATGACAGCGACTCAGTATGGCACACTGAGATTTACTACATGGGCCAGAGGATCTGACTTTTAAAATGTGTCCTCCTTTTTCAAAGTAGAAACTAACTGAGACCAAAATAGCTCACCCTTAATGATATGTTGAATGAGTCGATTTATGCCGAAAACCAAGTCTATCTCGTCGATGGACAAGGCCGCTTGTGTGGTATGTCCCAGCGGATCTACCCGTCTAGCTAATACAGCCTTGCCGGTAATCGTGGCGTTTTCATCCGCCAGACAAGATAATCCGATTCCCATTTTGCTACATAACCACTCTATGAAAACATTGAATGGTTTCCCATCTAGGAGAACCGTAGCTTCGATGAGGATAATGCAAGCTTTCTCTATCATTATCATTATTATTTCCTGGGGAAAAGGAAGTGGGGGTAGAAAATGGAAATCCATGATAGACAAGCAGAATTTTAGAAGAGTTGAGGGAGGATCGCCGAATAAGAGTTCATCTTTGAGAATGGTCATCACTGAAAAAGGACTAGACTTAAATCTGTAGTGGAATACGCATCGTTTAGGTTAACTCTCAGTATCACGCAGCTGAATTCAATGAGGATTGTTTAAGCTGCCAGTGTTCAGCATTGTGAAACTAAAGGACGTACAACATAATATAGAAATAGGCCTACCAACCTTCCCTGAATTTCCAAATAGCTTCAAGGGATACAGATGGATGGCTCTGAAGCTGAGAAAAGCTCTTTAAAATATGGAACGTCTCTTACGATCTGGCATGCAAACAGCGAAGATGTACTGTTGAATAAGTTTTTTTGGGCGAATAGTAACTTCACATTTACATTAAAAATCTTTCAACCGTGCAAGTCTGTGGTTTTCTGTTCTCAAACTCCATGTGTTTTCTGAAACTATTTAGATCTAATTTTCTGTGTTCGCTTGTTTCCGTCTGCTCATGGAGATTTTTTTTTGTCTTCTTATATCCTGACCACATCCTTTGGCCAAGTCAAATAATATAGCAAATATCTGGAGCATAACACAGAGTTCATTCCTTTCTCCCACCTATTTCTCTTCTCAACTATATCCCTCTAGCATTCACCTCGTTCATGTCATAGCAATATCCAACTGCTCTACAAATGTGTTTCATAATTTCTGCTTGCTGAAGACAAATTCAAATCTCAATGCAAATTCTCGTAGTTCCGAAATTCCTCCAGTGTTATTTCCAGAAATCGGACTATAAAGTAACAATAAAATTGAGTAAATTTCGCTCACCGTAAGTCCTGGAGTTAAAACTCAAGTGCAAGGTAACGCATCTTTTATCACAAAGTCAGAATCATAATGGCACTCAGTTCAGTATATCAGCGGCGACGAGATTTAACAATTTAAGATTAGAGGAGATTTCACCAGCTGAAATGAAAAATGTAGACCTTTCCTTTTAGCTAAGACTACATTTCTGTGTAGAAGTCAGTGCCTCATTATTGACTCAAATAAAACAAAATCCCTTACTGTCTTCAGGCCTAATGGTTGAATCTACTTACATCCACTGTCCTCTCCCTACACAGCATAAGAGCTTGGAGATCACAGCCGGGGAAAGGAAATCAGTCTCGACACTGATGATTAATTAACCCGTAATTAGCTCCATTAATTGAATTAGACTGGCTTCCGTTGAACGCATGACCACTGAAGCGACAGAACAAAGTACCCGTTTCCAGTAGTCACTGACTTCCGGACGACAGCGTCTAGTCTCCTGCTAAAGTGCAAAAGTTTGTTGTATCTTGGTGTTGTGGGTTGTAGGTTTTTTTTTTTATGCACTGCTTGGTTTCAGTGCACTGATACTGTAACAATGTTATTCATGACTGTGCCGCCGCCATCATCATCAGTAACAACAACAGCAACCACAGCAGCTGCAGAGATTGGATTGTTATGTGTAGCATGAGTAAAAGATCAACAGGGTGCATAATAAACTATCCCAGCCTAAGGTGACAAGAGATCTGAATAAATTCATTATTTTATACTTTTCATATGTGAATGAAAGAGAATGAAAGATACAGATATATATAGATATATATAGATATATATATATATATATAGAGAGAGAGAGAGAGAGAGAATAAGAGAGAGAGAGAGAGAGAGAGAGAGAGAGAGAGAGAGAGAGAATTTGTTGCAGTATATGACAACTCATTGAGCGGATATGATTAAAGAATCAAAGTCGTGGGCAACATTCTGTGGGCCTTTTACACCAATTGATATGTTGGACATTCTATTCTGTACTGCTTAATAGTTTATCACCTCCTATACACGCGATCTAGATCTACCAACCTCTAGTGTTACAAAAGTCAAGCGTTAGTTTTTTAGCTTCCAAGCATCACCCGTGGCCTTCCAATGTAGATGAGTAGTACATAAAATAAGATACATTTATTTGATAAGAAACAAAGAGAAAGATTCATGCGCTGTTTAGGTTTAGTCTTCGTTGCAACTACAAAGAGATAATAAGTTACTGCACAGTACGCCAATTTGCAAGGGCAGTCTGTTTACCAGCAAGCCAAGGTGTAGGGTCTCCACGGACCAAAAGTACAAAGCATCGTAAAGAGGAAAATGTAATGCATGTATATAATATACATTTTCATAATGCTATTTGCTTTTGGTATTATTATTACTGACTGTGCTGTACGAAGATTTGTTTCCAGACTTAAATAATACAGCTTAAGTCCTTTTCCTGACAGCGCACTAAATTCCCCATCGAGCTGCACGCATAATACCGCTAATTTCTTCTCAGTGAAGATAATTTGTCACCTTTCGATGACTTAAAACCAGAGAGACAGGCGTTCGTGGCGCGAGAAGTAGTCTATGGCTCTAGATCTAATTCTGCACATCAACTTGTCCCATGAACGTCAGGCCAAGGGCTCTCGTCTTCCATCTTAACATTTACGAGTTATTCCCCTTTGCTCCAATCTCCATGTTGGATCGCAGTAGAAGAGTTATCGCCGCTCGTTCAATAAACCTCAGCCATTCATTTAGTGCTGATGATTTAACAAGATCAAATTAGGCTGACGACAGACCCGCCCCAGCCGAGCCGCAATACAAACCGTTCGAAAGCTGATGTATACGCGCTATAGGGCAAGCTATCAATACTAGTCAGGACTTTTTTTTTTCCTCTCCCTTTCATGATTGATTTGTAACGCGGGGAGCGGAACCGGATGGCTGGGGTTAACCCGGAAGAGAGTACAGAAGGGGGGAATAAGGAGGAGGGTTGATGAGTGTCGGTTAAGGTATGCTAGTGGAAAGCGAGAGCACTCAAGGGGACTAAAAGGGTGGGCACGGAGTGAGGAATAGAGTCGTTGGTTTGGGGGTTTGGGGNGGGGTTTGGGGGGGGGGGAGAATCAGCTGGAGAGTATCATAAGGACACGGTTATGCAGGCTGATGGGATGGAGGAATTGAGTCCGGGAGTGCGGTGCAACTGGGCACTTGTTGAGCCCTGACGATTTTAAAAAAACAACATCACAATGGTATGGGGGATAAAGTCCTTCATGACAAAATAAAACTAATTTTTTTCGGAGGTTGTGGTTAAGAACCTAATGGAGACAGTGCATGCACTGACATTCAATAATCAACTTAATATTAGAGGGGATTATCGAGAAGACTAAGGAACGTAGGGCAGAATCATAGAACTATAAATATATCTATTTAAAAATCTATAGGCAGAACATGTAAGGCGACATGCTAGTCGCTGTTGGTTGTTTTGTTGTTTGGTTTTTTTTGAGTGATTGATGTTGACATCGCTGTTGCTGATACTGATATGGCTGTTGTCTCTGGTATAGTAAAATAAGCTCTGGAGTTCCATCTTTAAAGCTGAAGTCCAAACTTCCGGATCGGTGACAACAGGTGCAATCGTGAACTGCAGATAAACCCATCTGGGCATTAATCCCGAAACTGTTCCTCAGTTTTTCAGTAAATGAAACTCTACCAATACACTTTCAGCACAACTGATCTCATTTGATCAGTAGATTTTCTCTGGTTTCTAAATACAGACATTACATGCAATATCCACCGCGCATGGGATCCCGGAATATACATCTTACAACACTTTGAGATCCACGCTCGTAACTAGACAATAAAAAGTCAATGCTAGGGTTACTAATACGACAGTTTAAAGAAGTTCTCACTTGAACAGATCACGCAGGATGCCTCACTTTTATTTATGAACATCACCTACGTCAGAACACCAATGAATAGGAGGAATGAACCATGAACTTGGAGCCCGCCACCTCAAAAGCGGTGGTTATGCGACAAGGGGATGGACGAACGAGGTAGTTAGGTACTGCTCTAGTACCTAAATCTATAATATGAAATGTTACTCACGCACTCAAACATCCCCATATACTCAAAAATCTGGACTGGTCCCCTGAAATTGGAGTTCACGGAGTATCAATGATCTTCGCAAACCATTGTTAGGACTATTTAATGTAATGGCGTCCTCCATCTTCTATTTAAGCCTCTGGCCTACATAAGGTCAGCTGACGGTCATGACACTGGTATTGATCCCTGTAGCCCTCGGACAACACTCATCTAATACAGACCAAGGCAGTACAGAATTATGTAATCAGAATGAGCGGTTTAGTGAATTGAGCCTAGATTCAAAGCTTATCCACTGATTGTTGTACCTGAAACAGCTCGCCATGTGCTTTACATAAAAAAAAAAACCGTTGGTCTTAAGTATTGAGAGGGGCAGATACACGACAGATACATGTAGCACTCGTACGGTTCATCAGACATAGTCCAGCAGTCATACAACCAAGGTGAACGGTTTGTTGAATTGAACTATAGTACAAAATAAATCACTGATCGTCGTACTTCGAATAGCTCGCCCTGTGCTGTACATCTAAACGATTATTGGTCTTAAGCAAAGAATTACCTGACGGTTTTGATCGCCGTCTAAACCTGATGACTCGTTTCTTCGTCACGTGATATTAATGCTCTTTCCAACTGGCTGCAAAACATTTGTAATACAAATTCATATGACCCGAGTGTTTGTTTGTTTGTTTGTTTGTTTGTTTGTTTGTTTGTTTGTTTGTTTGTTTGTTTGCTTTTGTTGTTTTTTTTTGTTTGTGTGAGTTATGGTTTTCCGGCGCTTCAGCAAGATAACGCTTTATCGCGCCTCTTTGGTAGTAATAATATTATGTTTGTTTGAGTTAAGGTTTTATGGCGCGTCAACACGATTGTGCTTTATTATGCCTTACTAGTTACATGAGTAAAACACTGGGTGAAATTGTCCTGTCAAATTGTCAAGGAAATATTTCAGTGTGGGTAACGTACATATGAGTACCATTTGTCGACCGTATTCGAGAAGACTAGAACATTGGCTTTTCCGACGATTAGAAACAGGACGAAGAATTAACATTAGGTTACTTCAATTTCATCTCTTTATGACTCAGCCTCTCCCTCATTTTTCTTCCTTTCTCACATTCTCCCATCTCTCAATCTGACTCCTCCAGTTACCCTACCCTGCTCGTCTCTCGTCAAGAAACCTGAGGAAGCAAACACAATGGGCTCCATCCAACAGGATGCTACACAATACATCCTGGAGATTCTTTCACATCCAGCGACATCATAAAAGATTTCGATCTCTTTGTCTCTCCTTTCATCTTTGATAATTTTTTTTCTTTATTTTTTTTCCTTGTGTCTTCATGAGTGTTTTTCCTCTTTTAGGTCTTGAAGACATTCCCATGACGACAGTGATGTTGAGACCACAGGTCAAAATATGGCCTGCCAAGGGTGTAAAATACGGCTCTGGAGTTACCAATGGCTATACAAAGTTTAAGATTTATACCATTTTTAACTGTGTCAACTACCATAGTATCGCTTATCAATACCTTGAACATCGTTGTCAAAACGACACCAATCGAATTTTAATCGAGTTGTGACAGAAACCTGAAGGACAATAATTATATTGCTACTGCACCTAAGGAGATTTTATGATTTTTAATCTATTTATTGTTCGTGTACCATTGATACTTTGTGGTATCGGCATCACTTCATCCAATTACAGTACAATTTGAATCGTTCTCACGGTCAAAATTGTATGGTTCAGTTGGAGTAACAGGTCAAAATTTACTTCTTATGTCATAAGTTTTCAGAAAAAAAATTGACCCCCTGTGGAGCAGGAGGGGGAGTTTTCTGTCCTTAGATAATAGATTTTAAGGTTACAGGAGCCTAATTAGTGGGAAAAAAATGGACTATCAGAGTCAATAATAGCTGGGTGTAATATCTGTCCAGTAGACAAACTGTGTAGAAATAATCGCGTAACATCAAAGAAGTAGTGAAGTTCAGCCCTGAATTTGTAAAAAAAATATAAATGTTGCAGTCAATGTTTCCCTATGGCTTCGGCGAATTTCATTTGTGTGGGCATGTGGTCTGCAAAAGAAGGCCAAATTTTTAAACCCTATTCATCTAAATTAAAGTTGTGGAAATTCTATATGAAGAATCCCCACCGTAAACAATATATACTTGGAGCACAGTGACGGCACTAGATCTGCGGACTAGCCTTGGCCATTTTGGAACGTTCCTGCGGTTCGAGGAGAACATTTTAATAATTAATGGTTCATTGTGGCTGTTACCATTTGGCTGCTGCAACCTTCAGTGTGATGCATTTTCGTCACAGTAAAGAATTAAAATCACATGCCATAGGAATGACGAGCCAGAACCAGTGTGAAAAAAACACTCATTGTGCATGCTATTGTTTAGCATATGTGGGCAGGATAAGTTTCCAATAACTTTGGTTTGTGCATTATTAGCTATAGATGGAGTGTTGCAAGTTAATTCGACAAAATGATTTTTTTTTTCGCGGGGCCCGGATGGGGAAGGGGGTGCACAGAAGAACTATTCCCAAAATTTAAAAGTAATGTTGTCGAATNACCCACTGTGCTGACATTTCAAAGCTGGGAACTTTCCAGCTATTATCTGGTTATAAAAACAAAACAAAACTATCGTATTAGTCTAACACAGACAACCTGACACTTGCTTTTGGCTTGTCGGAAAAACCGCAAACCGCAAAGCCCCTTTGGGGAAAAGAGGATGAGAAACATCAACATAAAAAAAAAAATGCAAAAAAAATTCAATACGCTCAAAGCTCTTGGCGTTTTTTGGTTTAATCTTTTCCGTCAAGCCTTTGCTGTAACTCACGAACGAAGAAACATCTAGAATTTCGCCTCGATGGGAACATTTTCAGGTTATGACGTGAGAGACGCTTGTCTTGTCTAGAGACAATCAGCGGGGCCATAGACCCGGGGGACCACTAAGACTCTACGATGTGAGGAAAACATAAGATTTGTTACTGCTGCTGCTGCTGCTGCTGCTGCTGCTGCTGCTGCTGCTGCTGCTGCTGCTGCCAAGGCCGCCATTCCCGCCGCAGCTGCTGCTCTGTTGTTGTTGCTGCTGCTGCTGCTGCTGCTGCTGCTGCTCTCAGGGCTTTGAAAGCAAAACTGTAGCCTAAATGAACCTTGCAGAATGACTGCAGGACATGTAGTATTTTTTATCTGGACGCCACATGCGGATAACGGGTTGTATTTTGTTCAGGACAGATCGATCATGGACTGCAAAGAGATGAAACGTGGAGGAAAGGACAGGGCAGGACAATGGAGACATACAGACGCCTTACTATTCCCCTGACCAAATTTAAGTTTATATAGATCTAGATATGTGTGTATATTTTATCCGACGGAGTCAAAAACTGGGAATCCCTTGAGAGCCAGAAGGCGTTGGTCTCAGTCGGAGAATAATTTCAGTTATATCTAATGCAAATCGAAGAATTTTCTGAACGGAAAATAAGATCCTAGCCCACGAGAAATTGAAAACAAAAATGTAGCAGCTAAGGAACGAATCATTTTATCGCCGTGTCACAATGCATTTAATGGAAATCTTGACTTCGGCACCTCTTTCTTCATGCATGGACAGGATAAGCATAACAATATCATTGGTTTGTAGATTGTTAGTCATAGAGGAAATTATAACTCTTTACACGGATAACTCGGCAAACTGATATGTTTTCCTCGGGTCCCGGATAGGGAACGGGGTGCATGAGAGAACTATTCCCAGAACTTAAGAAAGGACACGTCGAATCCAAGGAAATCAAGGGGAGAAAAACATTTCTTTGAAAGAAGTTATGCCAGAAACCAGATCTAGGCATGCGAACGAGGAGAGCAAGAAGAGGGACAGTTCTTCCAAGTTTTCTCTCAGTTCTCAGTTGTCGTTATGACAAGAAGATTAAAAGGACTTAAGGTATGTGGTACCAAGACAGTTGTTCCACCAGAACTCACTTAAATATTTCAGGCCGTTTATTATGCAGATGAGGGAATCAGAAAAAGCACACTATACTTCACACTTCACAGAATTAACACAGAAGAACCTGTTTCTCCCCTTCTGCTATCATCATCGGCGTTACAGCACCAGTGTTTACACCATCATCACCAGTGTTTACACCATTATCATCACCAACATCAACAAGACAAACGTCTCTCTCAAGATCTGAAAATATTGCTATTGCGGCAAAATTCTAGATGTCTCTGTGTTTGTTTTTTGTCTCAATGACTTGACGAAAACGATTGTAGGCCAATGGCCTACTTTTGTCACAGATTAAAATTTGGCTCAGAATACTTGCCTCTAAAAATCCTTCTGCTAGCAGCTCTCTTGAACTGTTCGTGTCTTGAGAGGAGGATCCCATTTGCAATCCACAATGTTCATCTTCGACTACACAAATAGATTATGGCGATTTTCTACAAATGTGAGTGTGTGAGCATTGTGTGCGCTTTTGCTTTTTCCATCTCTTCTATAAACTCTTTAGAAGGAAATCTGCAATAGGAATTCAGTGAATCGCCTGCCAGATGCATAATTCATTGGACATCGCAGCGCAATAAACATCCCGGGAAATTCCATGCTTACAGAAGTTATCTGTTTTTGTAAGTTGTGAAGCGAGTAATCAGAATCTAGCTTCATGCTAGCTTGAGAGTTCATTAGACTTCTTGAAGGCTTTAGTTTAATTTCTTTAAATCATTTACATAACAATATGGGCATGTTTAAAAAAAGGACCTAACATCCATTTTCGATGACATTTACGAAACACATATGAAATAAGTAGAGACATAACCAACCATTGAATTGCCCTCTTCATGAATCGCACAAACACTTTATGATTTGTGATCTCCCTACATCAGAACTGTGATAGCAGGATAGAGTATCGACCACCCACAGAAAGTTTGGCCGACTGATGAGAGGGTGACACTGAGGCAAAGGAAGCAAGTTTCCTTTTCTCAGAGAGGTGTCTTTTCATGACAGAGATCTAGCATTATGGGTCTTTAGTTATATTCATAACCTAAACTAATATTTCTTTGTTTAGAAAAAGTGACTGCATGTGCGGCTAATACTATTGTGGAAGGGCGGGACTGTAATGTTTCTACAAAGACTGAAATATCTTGGTAAGCGTATTATAATACAAGGGTCCTGCCAAACGTCTTTAACCTGACCAAACATGAGTAACAGTAGAATTATTATTGATTCATCATCGGCATAATAATCATCAAGAATAATCATCGTTAAATCATCATGGCCGTAATTGAAGGGAAGGAAATGATGACAGGATATGAAGCAAAAGAATCACTTGCGTGTTGCCCAAAGCGAGGAAATTTAATTATACGAATAGTTTCATAAAGCACGAAACCAAAGCTCTCATTCCACAACAGGCAGTTCTTCACATTCCCTTTGTTTTGTCCAAACCTTGCCATTTCCTACACAATCCTCGCAATTCTGTGCGGCATTTACACACGATATGTTCTGGTCAAAGAACTTTCGCGGAATTAATCGATCAACATTGACGTCTTCTTGCTTCTTCAAGGGAGAGTCCTTCTAGATTCTACATTATATATATAGTGTACTTTTAATCACCTTACTCTTCAGGGAAGATGCCGGGCAAAATGACGTCTTCAGTTTTCCTTTCTTCCTCCTTATCCTATGATCCTGCAGTGATAATGTCACTTCATTACGTGCGGCAGCATGTATTTTTGTACCAAAGTTTGGATTTGCAGTGACTTTTCTTGGTCCTTCAAAAGAAAATCTTCCTAGAATCCACATTTGTGCATGTACTTCTGGTCACCTTATATTTGTGGAAGATGTCGGGCAAAAATGACGTCGCCAATTTTATTTCTTCCTCCTCACCTATGATTCCTCAGTAAAAATGTCATTTTATTTCAACTTATATGCGTCTGCGTGTATCTTTGTAGCGAAGTTTGCTTAGACGAGAGAACTCGAATCACTTATGCTCAGTCTTATTAACTTTACTGCAGAGAAGATCAAGGAGCTGAGGAACGATCGAGTGCAAAATCTGCAATAAGCAAACACTTTTTAGAAGCATGTGATTCAGGTATAGACCTGAAGAAGACGATAGAATCTTCTCTTGTGATAATATCTTACATAATCCCCTCTCCTTTCCCACCCAAAATCCGCAAACCTTATTTCCAAATCCCTCTCCCTCTTCCGCTTCCACTTTCTCTTGCAAAATCAATTTTTCATAAACTTTCTACCAAAGGAAAAACCTGGAAGACTAAGTTCAAAGCAGCAGTTGCTCAGGCCATAGAGTCAGTTCCATGGGTTTTGCGACTTTTTTTGTGTGGACAGGAACTCAAAACACAGAGGTTTACTTAATCTTCCCACGCCTTCTTTCTGTTAAGTTTGTTTGTTTATTTGTTTGATTGATTGTTTGTTTGTTTGTTTGTTTGTTTGTTTGTTTGTTTGTTTGTTTGTTTGTTTGTCTGACTACCCGACTGATGGTCCGTCCATTCGATCGTGCATTTGTTTGTTTGTTTGTTTGTTTGTTTGTTTGTTTGTTTGTTTGTTCGTCATCCGTGTTGACGATAAAGTCGTATACAAAGTTTCGCAACACTGTGTTCAGAATTTTATGCCAGTTCTGACAACTGCAATGAGACTTATGTACCAGTTCAGAAAACTAAGGACGCAAGTTTATAGGCAATTAAGTTTCTTCATACTAATGAAAAGGTTTCGAGCTATTTTTATGTTTCAGTTGTCTTCAAACTTCATTTTTATGGACTACGACGAAATTGTCCAAGTCAACTTTGCCCTATTTCATCTTAATGATTTTTTCAAGAGAGAAGAAAAAACCTGTGGTGGACTACGCAAGAAAAAAAAATGCTAATCTCAAGCCTTGGTGCTATTTTTTAACCAGTGACTTTGTGATTTACTTTGTCTATGACATTGGATGGATGTATTTGGTTATAGCAAGCACAAAAACAGCCCAGTCTGCAAATTGCCTGTCTCTGAGATAAGCAATCTGCCTATGACCGTGTCGCTATACTTTAATACGGATGATGTTTCAGGAATTCCAGACATACTGTACACATAAGGGCAACGCCGGAATAGCTGTGACGTCTTTTGCTCGCTGCCAAGTCCATCAGGACTTGCAGTTGTCTACATAATTTTCAGGATTTTCATAACTATCATGTCCCATCTCCACAGATCGATAGTCATCATCTCCCGACAAGGGTATGGTGAGATAGAAGAGGACGTTTTAGTTAAAAGTAGAGGAAAAATAGATTGAAGAGAAGCTATAATACCATGTTCAATTACAGTGGTTTGCTGCTGCTGCTGCTGCTGCTGCTGCTGCTGCTGCTGCTGCTGCTGCTGCTGCTGCTGCTAATGTTGCAGTGCTGCTGCTCCCCCTATTCTTGCCATCATTAATGTCTCTATTGTGAGTGCTGGCTTTTCGTTACTGCTGCTTTTTAAGTCAACTTCAAGCACATCAAGATAAAAACAAAAACATCGGACAGTTAAGAGAAACATGCTATCTCGTTCTATCTATCTATCTATCTATCTATCTATCTATCTATCTATCTATCTATCTATCTATCGCGCGCGCACACACACACACACACACACACACACACACACACACACACACCTTTGAGACACGCGCACATCCACACTTATCGATGCTGTCCATTAGGGCAACGAGGATCATACCGGCATTGCCAAAGACAGCTTCCTGTTTATAAGCCTTTATTTTGAGGTAACGTGCCTAGCGTCACGGAGCTTTGTGATACCAGATATAATTAGACCATATTATGTTTCCGCAGTTATCACAGAATCCTGGTATACTGAATATATTATATGCTAACGGTGTATCTTGACTACGAGCTTAAAATCTGAAAATTGATACTATGACCGAAACGGACCTTTCCATAGTGCATTAAAATCGCTTGTAAATCTGAACAAATGTTATGTGAAAAGAACCTTTTGTAACAACTGATTGCTTCGACAATATGAAAGCGAAATGTGGCGAGTTATGACGTGTTGATATCTTTGACTGGATCTTTAATGGCACGAAGAAAAGAGGAAAGTATAGGAACAGAACTGTTTGTAAGATAGTCAGTACCAAATTGTAGCAGATCGAGGAATCTGATTGATGATGTTGTGACTTGAGACAGACTCCTTCACTGGCTCCTTCAGGTCTCATTCCTTCGAGTAAGTTGTTGGATACAACATACATTCTCCAATCCAGCGAAGACAAAAACAAAAACAACAAAAACAAAAACAACAAAAACAACAACAATAACAACAAATTCTTTTCTTTCCTACTTACAGATCTGGGTCGAGTTCAAATATTTCATTGCTTATCAACAAGGTAGACGTTCTCCTCCTTCATGCCTGAGCCCAAAACCCTATCGACATGCCCACGCTTACAGCATACATGATCTAAGTTTTGTCATGTGGTAAAGTGAAAACTGAGCAAGCTGTATTTATACTGATGAGACACTTATATTTGAAATGTAGCCAGTTCCCAAATTTACAATTACTTCAGCCCCCAACTACTGTTTCTGCAAAATCTACAGTTCTTCCGGGCGTGGCCACTTTGGTCACGGGAAGAGGGTAACACATCACCATGATTGATGCACCGTTTTGCAGTCTGGCGTTGTTGTTGTTGTTGTTGTTGTTGTTGTTGTTGTTGTTGTTGTTGTTGTTGTTGTTTAATCAGTTCGCATTAAACATGCCTTGGTTTGCAGCTCTTCTGCAGCTGTCTTTGGATTTGACAAGGGAGATTGCACTCTAAACTATAGAATCGTTCATTATTTATGGTGATGTATTGCTCTCGTCACGTTACCATGGGGAAGTGCTGCACAGACCTCATTATTTCCGTACGAATTGTGGGGTGTTGTTTTTTTTTTGCCATATTTTTTAACGACCCGCATTCAAGCTTCAGATAACGAATGCCAAAACGTTAGGGTATAAAGTTACTCGGGAAATTCACCAAACAGGGACAGGTTTCCTTGTGACAACAACTCCATCCCAGTTTAAACATCGCACTGCAGGAAGACGAGACCAGAGATCTAATCCTTACGAGGACAAGACATCAAACCAGACAAACAAGTGGTTATAAATCGATAGTTTCCCTCTGGGATAAGACACGCCTAAGTGCCACTAAAGCAAAGCTAAATTTCACACTGATGCAGAAGTTAAGATTCCTCTTGTTTCCAACGAGATTCTATTCTGGTACTGTAATTTTTCCTATCGTTTTTTTTTCAACTAGACTACTCTTAAATATTTGACGCAACCCTTGTTTAAGTTTATTATAAACAACAGCAAACTAAAGTCAGCAATGACCACAGAATCTGGAGCCATATAGTGTCATGAACACAATCATCAGTTTGGGAAGAAACTGAGTCGACTGGCAGCTTATGCAATCAACATTATTTACTGAATTGTGACTAAGAGTCTCGCCAAGTTTGGTTATTAAAACACATGACATTGTTTGATAGCAAGAAAAAGCTTGTCGTGACGACCAGATATAACTGTCTGTCCTCCGCTCTCATCTCATTATTACCAACCAATTTGCCTTGGCATAATGTCGGTTAGATAAGAGAGGTGAATGACACTTGTACTCTGACGTCAGCTTCCAGCTTCCGGCTTCTCGGAGAATTATTGAGGGGAAAAAAAGGTAGTCTGTTATGGCATCATCTGGACACAAAACTGGAGCATTTGTTATAGATTAGTATATTATTGTTGTCAACTCTTCTCGCGCTCTTTCTATTCCCTCAAGCCTTTAAAAGAGAAAAACGTTCTGCTTGTTTCGACATTGAAATTTTGAACAGAAGAACCTTGTTACTGAAAGCTAACTTCTACAGGCATAAAGAAATGTTGTTTTACCACTACGCATGTTTTTTTTTAATTTTCAGCAGGTCAGTTCTTAGGACAAATTGCGGTCAAACCTTTCAACCACTGGCTTTATTTGAGATAATGTACTGGGACAAAATTTGCTTATTGTCTCGTTTTATTTAGCGAATTAATTCTAATGGAATGCCATTATTTGCATGCTGTTTGAAAGGAATTCACTCCTCGATGATGACAGTGTGAAGCCGAAGAAGAATACCTATGTTTTCCGTTACTGTCTGCGGGGCTGTGGTTGTAGCCCAGGGAAAAAAGGTACTGTAGGAGCCATGCTGTGTCATACTTGAGGACCTCATTTAGTTTCCATTAGCACTTCAGTACATCTGGCGGCTCTGAGAAAATGCCGTAACCACCATCTTCCAGCTGCTTTCCTTTGGCGCTAATGCCCATCAGCATAAAACTTCCGCCCTTCAGCGTTAGAGGCCACCAGTCCTGCTGCCGTGTGAAGATGATCCTGGAGAGTGGAGCTACGATTACTCCCAGGCTGAGCGCCATATTGCCCTGATGTTCTTGACTGCCTCTCGCTTCCCCTCTGCATGGTAGATCAATACCTTTATATAATTAAAGCGCCGCTCTGCACCTTTGAAAATCCTGTGGAAACCGACACCAGCGGTCAAAGATGTGTCTTCAGGGAATTGGGACGGCGTGGAGAATGTCAGCCTCAAGGGGCCAGCCAGTGTTGTCGGTAATTAGGTAGTCCTCTAAGACGAGGTCTGTGGTCTACGTGAGTGTCAGCCCATGGCAGTGAAAGTATCACTACGCCTTCAGAGATGTGTCATTCCAGTAACATGCAGAATATGATCATAGTATAACAAAACAATCCCATGCACAAGCTACATAAATGAACTTTGCAATGTGCTTTGCGCGTTTTGTTTCCCTTTAGTATCCTTCGCAAATTGTTTTATTTGCACTGCCTTGCGGACATGGGAAACATCACTGCTTCACTGTAGCATAACTGGTGAAGGCCCCTGTGTAGCGATGAATATCAATGACTTAGATTTCGCTGTTAGTATTTATGTCCACCAAGTGTATCATTGAATAATAATATTATGTTAAATATGAAAGAGAAGAATCTTGCTGTATGGTAAATAAACAACAAATTATTCGCAGGATTTATAACTGCGCATTAGGTATCTTTCACTTTCCATTCCACAAATTTAGAGATAGTTTATTACTTAAGCTGCAGTCACAGCTGCTGTAACTTTTCGGTCTTTGTTGGGTCACTGGAAATCAAGTATATTATGGTGACTTCTAAAATGGCTACAGACAATAGGGACAGTATGGATTTCATCTGTCACGTGTGCCATTGCATGAAGTTAACCATTTTGCTACGTATATATAACGCTGACAACAACAAAAACTACGTAACAGAAATAGCAGGGGTGTACTTTAATCCTGACCCCATCATGGACATGAGAGTATCAGATTCATGCTCAGTAATTATGGTAATAGTCTTTACATTATTAAAGATCAGCCTGCTAAAAAAAGGTAATACTTTTCTAACAAACTGGAGAACAGGATCCTAGATAATATAACATTTTACACTACGTAAGATCTATAACATCCCTGCCTGGGTTTTTATGACGGATAATCTCCGAGAAGTGATTCTAGCAACAAAATATTCTAGCAACATGGGTCAGACATCGGATGGAAATGGTCAGCGAAAAGAGGGGAAATTGCCGTTGACATTTTTTCTTGATATATGTCTCAGTACTCAGTACCTTTCTTTAATGAAGAATTTGTCACATGGTTTACGTAAGATCTGTCGGCTCCTTGTAATGTACGTCCTTCTGATAACTGGACTCGTGGCCTCAGAGCCTGGCAATAGAGTTAAACTTGGACGATCCATTCCCTCTATAAAGGTCCGACCCAGGAGATCAGAGTTTTCGACAAAATTGTAATGCTGCCTCTACGAGCATTACTTTTCACTTGCGGTTGCGATCCATTGTTACGTCGACACACAGTAGATTAGATCCTAACCTAAAGCAAACAAACCGCAAAAGTCCCCTAGCGTTGAATTCAGTTATCCATTGTCGAACAGTCCCACTGTTCCATTTTAATTGAATTCACTTAGCTGCTTTAAATTCATCGATCGAGCACAGCATATAGCAATACTGGATACTGTGATATTCAACGGGCTAATGTAGACTGTGTTTATCTTTTATTAATATCTTTCAATTATTCTATCGCACATTCAAGGCTGATATTTAATGACAGGGTAGATCAGTTTTGGCTGGACCAGACGCAAGCTGGTGCATTTTAATTAACTCGGCCGTTGTTCAGATTCAAGCGTTCATATGTGCGCAAAAAAAAATTTAGTTCACCTAACACGTATTGAAACACCTGTTCATCGCTGATTTCAACAGCTGCAAGGATGCCGATTCTCAGTC
Source organism: Ellobium chinense (assembly GCA_033807755.1). Taxonomy (NCBI): domain Eukaryota; kingdom Metazoa; phylum Mollusca; class Gastropoda; order Ellobiida; family Ellobiidae; genus Ellobium; species Ellobium chinense. The sequence continues at coordinate 3,138,873 of JAWQUT010000012.1, read as the reverse complement.
GTTAAAGTTTTTAAGCTATAATAATCCATTTGCCTTTGGGATTTATAATGAACGTTCACAATGTGTCCATCTTTGGCAATAACATTTGAAGTTGCGAGTTAGTTTTCCTGCACAATTCATCGCGCTGAAAATAATGTTTTCTGTTGCATTCAAAAACTCTAGGACACGAAGCAAAGTAGGAGATAAAGAGGAAATTTGCTTATACTGATTAACGCCGCTAACCGTTTCTACCTTGTTTACATATTCGTAAACTTAAACCAGATTCTTCTACTAGTTATGCAAAGCCGACTTAAACTACTGCTATCTCATTATGAGTCACACAAAATCGTTAACAATCCTAGATGTTTTAGATCTCACGATGATTCTAAACTTATCGAACTTCACCCTTTAAAAAAAATATATTAAATAACACTCAAAATGTATACAGTTATTGTTGCAAAGCTAGCTTTCTAGTTCCAATTTCGAAACCTCGAATACTATAATCTCCGGTTTTTCCTGGTCACATGTGATAATATCGCGCAGAGCGCCGTTTCAAATAAAGGCCAACTTGTGTGAGTAAAATGAAAATCCTAAGTGTTTCGGTAATTACAATGATTTCAAACTTAATGCTTAAAAAACATTAGATAATGTTCATAATTTAAACAGTTCTTATTACAATAGTCGCTTTCTAGCTTTAGTTTTGAAATCTTGAATAGTTTAAGCTGCGGTTTTCATTGCTCACATGTGATAAGAAAAAATGTCGTGGCTTGTTGCAGTATTGCGCAGAGCGCCGTTACAAAACTAGGCCAATTAGCGTGAGTACTCTAGATTTGCTAAAGTATGGCACTCAATCACTGTCAAACTTGGTTTGTTGCACAGCGTTTTCCAAGCTCTACATCCTGGACTGGGTTGACGGTGACATAAGAGTTTCCGGGAAAACAAACTTCTGACTAATAACTCGCTATCCTAGAGAAATCCCAACAGTGATCGGGCACAATGAGTTTCAGCATTTTATTTTTTTTTTCAGTAGTCTAGTAGAAACAGAAGAGATTGTAAAGGAAGCAGCAGTTCTAGTGAACATGGTGGCAGCTTAGTGGAACTAGTAAAAGTTGAATCGGCACTCAGCAGTGAATCTAGTCTAGTCTAGCTGGAATAACAAAAGCAGTGATTATAATGGCTGTTGTGCTGGGAAAGCAACTAAATTATCCAAGAAAAAGTACGACGTACTCCTTGACTACCACATGAAAGGCAACTCACAAATACCATGGTTAAAAAAAATTGAAAACACTCTGAATATCCTTGGCTACCGAGAAATTTGGCTCCAGCAGACATCAACATTAAATATAAAATATATCATCCAGCTACTTGACAGGAGGCTAAAAGACCAAGCACTCCAGTTTTGGAACAGCAGTATAGAAAAATCGGGAAAAGCTGCCTTTTATAGATGCATCAAGTCGGAATTAACATTCGAAAACTATTTAGATGACCTACCTATACACTTAAGACACTCCTTTTGTAGATTTAGAACAGCTAACCACAAAATGCCAATAGAGACAGGAAGATGGAACAATGTACCTATATACGAGCGTAAATGCACTCTTTGTTATAATAACTCTGCTGTTGGAGATGAATTTCACGCCATATTCGAATGTCCAAATTTTAATCTGGAAAGGAAGAAGTACGTCGACAAAAAATTTATCTCAAGACCTAATATGTTCAAAGCTAAATTACTCTTCAATAACCAATCAGTACAATGTATTAAGTCACTGGCCATATACACTAAGAAAATACTAGATAAATATAAATGAGGATACTAAGTGGACATTATATATGCTTTATCAGTGTGCTTCTTAATTATTACTTTGTCATCTGTCCCGTCATTTGTTAAAAATAGTTGTATGCCTTTATACCAGAAATGGTCTGGGCTTATTTACAAATAAACTTGTTAAACTTGTTAAACTTGTTAAACTTGATAGCATTGTCAGATTATGCATTTTGATGCATTAAAATTTCTTGCTGACGCTGAATCCAACGCTGATTTGCTATTTAGTTGTTGTTGCTGCTGCTGCTGCTGCTGCTGCTAATGACGATGATGAGGAAGAGAAGGAGATGATGATGATGATGATGATGATGATGATGATGATGATGATGATGATGATGATGATTATGGTGACGGCAGTGGTTTGTTTGGTGATAGTAGTTTCGCTGCTGCTGCTGCTGCTGCTACTGTATCTCTAAAGTTACTGCATTCTTGACGATTTCTCACAGCGTACAATACCTACATAGAGCTTGCGCGGCCACAACTTGAATTATTTTACGTACAATCGACTCTGCTTAATCGCTATCCGGGCAATAGAAACATTCGCTTAATCGCAGCATCCTCCTCTGAAAAAAATGCTAAATTTCAATATAAAAGCCACTGCATATTTGCAACTCCTTTTTCTAGCTCATGATGATTTGCGATTAAGCGCTGTTGCTTGTACTTCCAGCCTTAATTGATTTGCCAGACAACCACTATGCAATGGCACCTTAATCTCAAGACAAGACTCTAACTACTTAATGTGCCCCAGCATAAAATATGAGCAGAGAAAGAAACTTTAATGGACTTTGCCTGAGTCTCTTATGGCACATACATTCAGCCTTATAACCTGGACTTCCATCTACCCACCACAGTCTACTAAACACAAAGTTCTATTTCAGCACAACGTATAAACTTAATGGACTATGCGGTATCGACCGATACTCTCGGTGAGGTTAAGCCCAAGTGTATATGGTAAATTACTCTGAAAACAGAGCTCACTCTGTTGGATCCTGTAAACTCAAGGGTCAGGCGAGATAGCTGTAGGATCTCTTCTGGAACTTGTTCATCGATCAGTTAAAACGACTTAATTCTGTTTGGAACACCAAGAATTTAGCACCTTTTTTTTTGCCCTCTTCTGTATTGGCAAATTTTAACCCAATTCATCCCTCTCTTTCTCAATTTTCCAATTTTCAGTATTATACGTTTTTGATCCAATCATCCCTGATCAGATGATGATGACATTGTAGAGGGGAAAAAAATGGGCATTTAGAGGCGAGAGAAGTATAGAGGAAAGCAAGAACATGTCAGGATTCCCAGGCACTTTACTTCCCTAACAATCGAACTCATAATTCAACGACCCCCATTTTCTTAACCCTTCTCACCTCTTTCCCCCCTCCCCACCCA
>JAWQUT010000012.1:3119990-3135460 GCA_033807755.1 Ellobium chinense | reverse complement strand
CCCCCCCCCCCGACACACACACACACACACACACGCACCACCCTCACGCCCCTTTCGAACTCCTATCTTCCAATCAGTTCCTTGTTTCTTTTCATTTCCGCATACTTTTGGCCTCCTTCCTTCCCCTCTTTCTCACACACACCCTGATTCACACATGCACACACGAGCTCTCTCATTAATATTTCGATGACCTAAACAATGATTTCCTTCATCTGGTCAGCGCTAGGCTTGAAAGCAGAGTCTTGAAGGTAATGATAGTTTGATATTCAGAGAGTGAATAATATACTTTGTAAAGTGAATAATATACTTTGTAGAGTTAATTGATACTGGAGAACCATGATGTTTGAAAATCTACAATTCAAACAGGGCTACTGAAAAACAAGTTGTAGTGTCGACTTGTGGACTGGAACTAAAACATTTAAATTCCATCCTTTAAAGATAATATATATGCAGTGTTTACATGAAAGCTGACACATTCATTTAAAGTTGAATATTGATTTGTCCACCCCAAATCACGAGGGACAAAAAAATTATGAACGTGACTTCAACGGTGAATATTAAGTTGTTTTCTACTATCTCTACCTGTGTGTGTGTGTGTGGGTGTGTGCGTGCGTGCGTGCGTGCGTGCGTGCGTGCGTGAGTGTGTGTGTGAGTGTGTGTGTGTGTGTGTGTGTGTGTGTGTGTGTGTGTGTGTGTGTGTGTGTGTGCGCACGAGTATGCGCATGTGTAAAATACTATACGCATATTAATGAACCACGATGCCCGTTGCCTCGGAAAATTGCTGATAGCGGACTCCATCACTCATTTACCCCGGAACCATTCACAACAAGATACTCACGCGGAGCACAAATCACATCCACAGTTCAAGCTCAAATACCGAGGGCCGACCTTATGCAAATATATATTCTTTACTTAGAGGAAAGACCCGGAGGCCGGAATATGCCACCATTGCTCTGGCACTCGTGAGATATTAAGCTCTCACGACATCACTGCCATTTCGACCACCGTGGCGCATTTTTGGCGAAAGATCGTAAATTTGCATGACACGGTGAATGGATGTCGCATAAGATTAGATCGACCTTTGCCGCAGTGTGTTAATCTTTCAGATGGTAATGATTAACATATAGGCGCCATGCTCTGATAGCGAGTGATTTGTTTGGTAAGGGTGGATGAAAGTGGGCGATGGGAGGAGATGAAATCGATGAAAACAACAAAAAAAAAAGATTAAATATGTCAAAAGCACCAATGGAGAAGGTGATGACAAGAGGTGGAGACTAAGTTGTAGAGTGGAATATATTTGAATCCTACAACATTCAAATCAGGATTCGAATCCAGAGCAACGATTTGATAGATTCGAATCCTGGTTCGAATTCCGAAAGGGGAGGTGGGATAATTATGGAATTTTGAGTTCTTACTTCTTAGAGTGACAGTAATCTCGCTACTGCTACGACCGCTTCATGCACCATCAATGTTATACCAGTTGTTCACATTTATATATTATCGTACCTACATCTCTTCTTTTCTCTCATATTTCTTATGCAACATCTCTCCAAATTAGCTTATCCTACGACTGTCTCTGTAATTGTGTGACTACCTTTTAATACATGAGGTTTCTTACAATGTATCTTCATTTTAGATAAACCTAAGGGTTATCCCTGTACATTCAGACAGAAACATACATTTTAACATGATCTGGGGATATTTTGTAAATTATTTTTTCTTTTTTTGCTTATGTTTCCTATGAACCAACAGATTCGAACCTGATCAAGTTTTGGATTCCAATTTGGATTCGAATTTAGGGCAAGGGATTGGATGATTCTCATCACACAAATCACTACCTAATGAAGAATAAAATTTGAGGAAGGGAAGCACAGAGGGGAGGGTTTGAGGAAGGACAGTAAGAATTAAGAGTAGAGGAACGACGGCAATGAAGAAGAGGATAAGAAAGATCAAGAGTGGACAGATGAGGAAAATGAAGAGATGGAATATGGGAGATGAAAAAGTATGACACGACGATAAAGACAAGGAGGGAAAATGAGGAGAAAGAGAAAGGAAAAAGGATACCGACACCCAGGAGAGGAAAACAAAGGGAAGACAAAAGGAAGTGGTGAGCAACAGGAAGAGGAAGACAAGAAGAAGGAAGAGAAGGAAGAAGTCGACGATGAGCAGCTGCGCAATAAAGGAAGGACAAGGGGAGTGAAAAGGAGGGGTAAGACAAATAAGATAAGAAGTATGAAGAGAAGAGAAGAGAACGCGAAGACGTGAAAGTGCTGAAAAGAGTGGAAAACATGCAACAAATTAAGACGATTAATACAGAAGCGTTTTTAAAGTGAATAAGATGCCACTGCCCTTTGACGAAAGAATTCCCTTGCACAGAGTTCAGTGTCCTCTGTCTGATTATCCACATTGACCTGTTCAAAGCGAGGGTCAAAGACAACAATGACAACAACACGAACAGTGGTTACTGATCTCAATGGTAGTAAGTCAGTATAACTTTAGTAGCTAAACATACAGGCATCAACCAGATAAAACTTATGTAACCGACACTATGTTTTTTACAAAAATGTCGAAGTAATAGGATACTATCTGTCATGAACTGATTACCAGGAACACTCTGAACAAATATATCAAAAACTTACATGGAATCGCGATCTTAGACATTCCAATGTGTCCATTTTGACGTAGATGCAGATATCTTACGTTACACGAGTTCAATATTATGATTTCTCATCTACTGCCGAGGAAGTATCAGGATCCACCTTAGAAATTCCTGGCAAAGAAGACGTCATCTGCCAGCATCATCCGTTACAAAACAAAAATCCTAAGTGTCTAAAATGTTTAATCTCCTATTGGGGGAGAGGGGAGGGGGGTAGCCCATATTAGAGAGCTGCAATTTTCAATATGGGTCTCTTTCAGACCATTTTGGACCTGGTGTTACGATCATACCAGGTCAAGTATGCTCCTATACTTTGTAATGCAAGTCTACAACTCCCTTCCAAATCGTAGTGAAGTTCTGATTGTAGGCATAAATACTAACAATCACGTGAAAAAACCAGGACGCATTCATCAGAGCTTTATATCTCCGTTTCTTTGAGTAAAAATGAGTTTTACAATAACCAGAATAGAGAGAGAGAAAAAAAAAACGAAATCATTGTGCTGAAGTGGCTTGGTGGAACCCAGGCATGATCGATATTCATTTTCAAAGAATCCGCATGATAGAACTGTGACGTGGTTCGTTTGTTCTAGCTGTGCCGCTGTGCTGATTTCAGGTTCTGTTGTTTGAGCAGATAGCCGGCCATAGAGCCGTAACTGGTGCGGATGATGTTTCCATTAGAGGTATTTTTCAAGCAGATCGGGTCTCGATATGACACAGGGAACTGAAGGTGTGATCAAAATGGCGTGCAATACAAACCATGCAAGGCAAGGCTTTGTGATTATCACACATTACGGCTCGCGCAAAACAGAATGTGAAGGTATGAGGATTTAGTCATTTCTGAAAAAAAGGTTGTAATTTTAAATAAACCCTGAAAGATACGAAAACAATGGCCATAGTAGGGGGATGGGCTGTGAAGTGAAATAGGGGAATGGGGAAGGGGAGGTGGTACATAGGTTGTCCTGTTTACTGTTTGAACAGGTCTAAAATCTTAGAATGTCTCACTGGCCGCCAAAGTTCTCAAAATCTTATTGGTCCTAGAGCATATTTTCTATGTGTCAAAATTTGGAGAGAGAGCAATACGATATGTATGGTAAATATTATGGCGCCAGACACTTTGATAAGTCTGTGAATGGCGTAAAAGCTTGCAGAGCCAACAGTGGAAAAGAATTACTGTTATCTTAAGGACCTCTGAGTTGTGAGGAAGCCATCTGCAACAATATAACATACAGTAAAACCTCAGGGGATCAGCTCAGACATTCATACGACTTTGTGAGATATTCGGGTGGGTGAGGTACATTTGATTCAGAACTAAGGTAAAGCAAAGACCGAAGCAGAGGGTAAGCGAGAAATTCAGATTATGCCTTTGTGAAATCTCAGGTTATTGGGATCACTTGTGTTATTGTAGTATCTGGTGGGCTCATAATACAACAAAATAGGCAGATAGTAGTAACTGTTGGGTTTGACATCAATACTACGATTACCTTGGCACGGCATCGACAGAGCGGTACTGACTATTCTAATAGATACGTTTTAATGTGGTTTGTGAGACACTACAAAATATGATGTGCACAAGTAGACGACTCAACACAACACTGACTCTCAAGCTGAGTGGGACAAAGAGGACGACGAACCACAACAAGAGATGAGAAAGGTTTCCAATTAGAAGTAAATCTTCAGAGCTAGACAGGTGGAGCGTGCTTCGGCAACTGACACAGGACAGCGATGCCAAAGGTACCAACGACTAGGTTGGTCGTTGTTAAGGAAAGTTACAAGCGGAGGTGGATAGTGTGACGAACACACGAGTGCACACAAAAGAGTACATTGGCTTGATACAACTATTATGATCATCACTATTGTATACAAAGCAAGTCGTGCTCTCATGATTATAGTTAACTCGTAACACCATATAGCCCCTATAGCACGAAATAGTTTTTATTACGACCCTAGCAAAGGAAAATGTGACTGCAATCGTATTCAGAATGAGACGCAGGCAGGGCCGACGGTAAAGCTGTGAATTTCGATGCAGTGAGGAATCTCATCACTGTGGTCCAGGTGGACGCGTCCCGCGAAATAGCGAGTGTGATCATTAGAGAATGCAATGCGATCAACAGTGTGATGCGATCGGCAACGATATACGATAGGACCCATACATTACTGAAATGATATCTGACACGATCTCTGCAATGCCAAGTGCGTTTTAAGGTATTCGGTACAGCCCATGCGAGACGAAAAGTGATCAAAGTGATATGCGATACGACCTACTTTGCGGGGAGTATCATTATACTGCTTTGCATTTCAGCTTTTGCGCTGCTTACTTAAAACGATCACCGTGGTATAGAGTGTTTATTTTTTTAAAATGACCTTTTTGACTGAATGACTAGTGAATAACTACATTTTTTTCCTAGCCGTTGCTTGATGTCAAGTAAAGCATCCTTCATTGAGATGAATTTTGTTTTCTAAAATTTGAACGTCATTTTGAAGCTCTGTCATTTTTATGCGATGTTTTTCCTGGGCATATGTTGAAACAAATGTTGGCAATTTTTATACTAAAGAAATTTCCCTTTGACGAATTTACTCAGTTAAACCCTTGAGAAATTTGCTTAAGTATCACGCGAGTTATTCAGATAACAAGTTGTATGGTTTATTTTTTTATTTGATACACCCTGTATACGATGCAACCCATGTAATTATAATCCGTTATTACACCTTTTTTTCTATTTGCTGTATTGTTCACACCCATGTACGATTGTATAAAATCTAAAGAAGAATTGAAATGAGTTTTGCGTTGCCACATAGATCTATTCAATGACGTGCGTGGCATAAAATAGTGACTGCTGGCAACAGTTACTGTTTTGGACTGTGTTCCCGGCAAACACGGACGTCCACTAAATCCCGTGAGGGACAGACTACGTGCAAAATGGCCCTACCGAGTCACATACTTAACTCACCGTGGCGTGGCTGTGCTGAGGTAGACCAATTAGGTTATCGCTGCTGTCCGTGCACAAACAAAGCTTCTGTCATAAGCTCACCATCGGCCATTGCTAACAGGATGCACATAACAGGATTCGACTGCGGTACCGTGATACATTCAACAACTGAGGCCCGGCGCCACCACCACAGACCTTTCCTGTTCGTCTACTATTTTTATTCGACAGGGGCGTAGCGTAATGGTAGTCAAATAGTCCATGACTACCGCTTGGAAAAATAATGTTTCATACAGTTCTCATAATGAGCAGATGACTACCACAGTAGTACTGAAATAAGAAACGCCAGCTCTCATCGCCCTTTATGAATTAGCACTTTAATAGTAGACTAAGAAAAAAAGACCCGTGCAAGCCACTCGAAATGTTTGACTGTGAAGGTCAACTCCTCTAGCCGCGCTTCGTATACTCTACTATGTCAAAAGAATGACACTTGCACCCTGATTGAGCCCCAAGCGCAATTCAGCTGCTTAGCCAGTCTAGTAGTCATTCGCAAAAATCAGCATTTGCACCCAGACTGAGCCCCAGTTGTGCCCGCCAGCAGTGTTAAAATTTCCATGCCTGTAGGCAAAAACCTAAATGACTACGGAACACAGACGAGGCAATGAAAAACGTCAGATGAGTGATTTCCCCTCATCAGGGCTTCCACTTTTAAGGAAATTTCCTCTTTTTAAGGAAATTTCGCTGTGAAAAGGAAATTTAAAAGGAAAAGGATTTTTCCCCCGAAAAAAAGGAATTTTGGCCTCAAGTGAATTTTATCAAATAATTTAAAATATTCAATGATTATAAAGAATTTGTTTCTCTCTCGTTTCACAGACCCCACTATTTAAACTACAAATTAGATATTATTACCAATTTTATTCTCAGTTTGTGAGAGGAAAAAAAAACCTTGACAAGCTTTGTATGAGGATTCCAGTCACTGCTACCAACTGGCACGAGAATAGAATTACAAATTGAGTACAGTGGGGATTCCGTATTGGAGTTCTAGTGCCAGATTTAAAAGATGTTTTTTTTTTTTCAATTTAATATAAAGATGTTTTTTTTTTAAATGTGAGATTTTCGAAAGGCCTCTAGCATTAACTAAAATTAAGTTTGGTACTTTGGTATAAATAAATGATAACAATGATTCAGTTTCAGGCATATTATTAATACTTTTTACCCCAAAATGGGTTAATGAAATTTTGAAAAGCCAAGAAGGATTTTTCACGAAAATAGGGATAAAAATAAGGAAATTTCCATTCTCGGAAGTGGAAGCCCTGCCCCTCATCCATTCGCCTACTTCGAATGGGTTCAGGTGTGTTATTGTTCAGTGTTGTCTCGGTGCTTCTAACAGAGGCTAGATCTTGAGTTCGATCAAGTGTAGGTCTAGATTTAGATCTAGTCTATGTCTAGACCCTACATAATTTAAAATGTTGTGTTTTCGACAGCATGCATTTAGTCAAGCCCCTCAGTAAACGTGGCTGATAATTGTTTCGGAAGCAGCCAGCGTTTGCCAGCGCTGAACACTCGAATAACATCTTACAACGACTAAAAGACTCCACACATTCAGCTATGAGCCAGACACGAACAAAAAACGTAATGTTATTTATGCAAGCAAAGTTGATCGAAGACGTGTCATTAAAATTGTCGTTTCCTTTTACGACACCATCCTTGGTCATTTTACCACGCAAATGAAAAAGGCATCAATCTTATCTACAAAGAGTAAACAAAAGTCGCTGAATTTTGTTGCAGTTGTTGTTGATGTTATTGTTGTTGTTGTTGTTGTCCTGCTTTAGGTAGTAAAGCAAATCTTGCTCTATAATAATGTGTTTCTCTGTTTCAAGCATGCTACCCTACCTCCACTTAATGTAAATGTAGAGTGACCCTATAATCAATGTGCAAATTTGACTACCTGGTTTTGACCCCCGCGCTACGCCCCTGTTATTCGATCTTGATGTAAATTAATCTATGGCGTTGTGATCAAAGCATCCATCAAAGTAATGTATGGAAGCAAGAGCACATGTCGTGATGCACATCAGGTCGTAAACCTAGGGAGTAATTTACAATACCCTGATCTTAATTAGTAGCTGAGGTGGAAGTAGTTTTTGCTCCATCTTTGTGAGACAACTGGCATCACGTGCAATCCAGTGTTATCAAATTAGAGATCCTTATTATATACCGTCTGATATGCAAAATAAAGTGAAATAATTAATACTTTTTTTTTTTAATTTAAAATGGAAATATCGTGTTTTATATCTTTTACCATCTATGTTTAAATACACATATTATACAGTAGGACCTCATGCACAGACATTATTTGTTTGAAAACAACACTCAGATTCTGCCTAAAAATTTGAACTTGGATGAACTGGAACATAAATCTTTCACATATTTGTACACTATGTTATTGGCTGGCGGGATCCAAAGAAAAAGCGGATTTTATATATGAGTGAATAAGGTCTGACACAATGAGTGCTTTAGCCTATTAATAGACGCCAAAAAACCGTTTGGGGAGAAGTAGCCAAGGGGAATAATCCTAAACAAGACTTGCTAAACAGCAAGTTCAGGATGTCTCCATCCATAGAAAGTGCATGATGGTTATCGAGTACGATCATCTCTATCGTCTCGTCGTACTTTTTACGACTGGACAAAGCAGACAGCGCCATAAATCAGTCTCCTCGTCCATATTTGGGTACAAAGAAGTTGGTGCAATTATCTCTGCCGTGACTCTGTACTTTATAAAGCGGATAACAACCCCCGAAAAGCAGTGCCCTCGGTAGCACGTGCATATGCCACAGTAGTCGTAATTCTAAGCGACAAGCTGTGTCAAGAGGCGGGACCCGGGCAAACGAAGAGTCCCTCCCGGAGCAAATGGACTGCCAGACATTATTGACATCGGTTTATTACGTGCCACTTCCGGTGAGAAGGGGTAAAAAGAAAAAAGAATGGACCCGATACAGAACTAATACTAATGGGGCTCAGGAGAGAAGTCGGCCACCGGCTCTAGAGACTGAAAGAGGAAACAGGCGTCTTCAGGTCTTGATACCATCGTATTCATTGTGGGACTGAACTCGTCTACGACCTTCTCTCTCTCTCTCTCTCTCTCTCTNCTCTCTCTCTCTCTCTCTCTCTCTCTCTCTCTCTCTCTCTCTCTCTCTCTCTCTCTCTCAATCATGTCCTTTATTGTTTTATATATTATTACATTATGCCATGATCATTTTCAATTTGTCTATTCAATTATGNCTCTCTCTCTCTCTCTCTCTCTCTCTCTCTCAATCATGTCCTTTATTGTTATATATATTATTACATTATGCCATGATCATTTTCAATTTGTCTATTCAATTATGTATTCCTAGTCTCTAATTTTACCCTGTCCTTTGTTATTTCAGAAGTGAGAGCTCAAACATCACAATTNGGATTTGTTACGTCTATTTCATTTGGATTACTGTGAAAAGAAAACATATCTTGGCTTTATTCTGCCATTGTTGAAGCTTGGCGAACTAAAGGCCAGATGCTGCCATGGGCATTTGCTACATGCTTGTCTGTATGAAGACAGTTACAATAACTCTCTCAGCTCATTTCCTTATGACAGCTCACAATGTTATACCACGTTTCAACTTTTTGTCAACGTGTTCTAACACTAGTAACTGCGAGATCTGACAGAGATTGCGTACTCTCAATAGTCTGTAAGAAATGTGGGTTTATCATACAAGCTGTGGTCAAGCATTGTCTTTGATGTTCTGACCACAGATGTACTTCTCAGAGTCAAGCAAACTTTTATTTCCAAAGCCCAGCTAGCAGGGGTATTGCGATGAAAAACTCATGCATAATGTTCTCTACGTAGGGAATTATTTTTGGCTTGTTTCAAAGTCTCCAAGTAGAGCAACCGCTACAGGTGAGTAGATGCCTATAAATACAGCCAAAAAGCCAATCATCTTAATAAACCAACATAGCACTCTGCAACGTTTATCATCGAAGACGCCTGAGGAGCGAACCTCTACGGATCCGACAGGTCACGTTACATGGGGAAAACATTAAAATTTTAGGTCCTCTCGTTGCCACTGATTCCGACAAGTCCGGCACGGCACTACAAGACATTGACGTCATCTTGCAAGGGAATATACAGTAGTTGTGAGTCTACACACAAAATGATTTGACGTGTCGTTCCGAATCGAATTTGGAAGGCTGGCCCCCTAACTCCGCCCTACCTGTGCCTGCACATAGGGAGAATTATGCATTGATAGCACACCATGGGGCAAGTTGTGGTGCTTGTAATAAGTTCAAAGGCTGGATACATACTGGTTCAAATTGATCATATGCAATGCATCAGCAGCAGCACAAACAACTTTGACATCAACTTTCTCTCTTTGTTCAACTATCTGTGTCACTGTGTCTTCATAATTCGACTTCTCTTTTATCCCTTAATCTCTTCCGGGACTTCAACAGACTCCATCATTCCAAATATTGTCTCGGAACCGACGCTCAATGACCTAAACGACATTCAATAGCCAGTTTTTGTTTATATATGTGTGCGGTAATATAATATTAATACCGGTATCCCGTACAGTTGGCACGTATCCTTAGTGCTTATGTATATGAGGGCATCCACCACGACAGGCCCTTGTGCGTTGGCTGATTAATGTAATGTCATTTTGTATATTGACTCAGCCCTCGAGTGAGGCCGATGATGATACTGATGCAATTGCATATCATATTTCATCAAAACAGCATCAAGTCAGACCCTATGTTGCTGGGCAGGGGATAAACAATTTCTGTTTAGCAAAAGCCCGAGTACAGCCCGGTCATTCTGTATGAAATTCGTTCGTAACACTTCTATAATTAACAATAATTATCTACTGTTTGTGATGTCGTTGAGGATGCCTCTTTTCTAGCCACGCTGCTAATACTGTTATGTTATTTCACCCTCATTCTCTGTTTCCACGAATCCTCGATTTCAAACAGTCACGTCATGGCTCACAACATAGCAAGGGCATGACTGACTATGTTAACCATAATGTACTAAGAAAGTTGTTCAGACGTGAGTACTTCGTGCACTGTGAAGATCTACCTTGTAAGGTTTTCGAAATAGAAGATGGGCTGTTCCAGAGAGTGTGTCCCATCGAGTCAGTGTCTTCAAAATAAAACTACAGCTGTCCTTATATTTGTTTATTTGTTTGTTTGTTTGTTTGTTTGTTTGTTTGGTTGGTTGGTTGTTTGTTTGTTTGGTTGGTTGGTTGGTTGGTTGGTTGGTTGGTTGGTTTCTTTTCAAGCATACGGCCCTTAGGAGATTCCGAAATAATTCCGGTGTAGCTGGATTCTTGGAGTGATCGACAAGTGATCCCTTCTCTCAATGCATTGGAATGGAATTCGTGGTTTGATTTACTACAGGGGTTCCAAACCTTTTTGTCTGGGCACCCTCTGACGCCAATAATAGGCAATCCCGCAAATTAATACCTTCAGGACGGCCAACTCATTCGCAGGCTAGATAAATAGAGTCAGTTAGTACCTTGTATTATTTGCAGATCGTTATGTTATTTAATTCTTCTTGTACTTCATACCAACGCCCAGAATTTTCTTTGTGTATCACTAGGGACAGAAGTAACCCCGTCTGAGAAGCCGTACTTTATAGTTTACTAACACTTTCAAGACTCGATCCGCCACCGCAGTGCAGTAGCCTTGGCACCCTGGCCGTTGCACTGCTGTCACTTAATGTCACTTAAGCCGCCTCTATTAAGCGGATTCCATATGTCATGGTTCGTGTCCAGCATCCACCAGTAGCAAAGTAATAGCAGCTCACTAGTGGCGCCGACTCTCATTAAATCCTCAGCACGTCAACTAAACGTTACAGAAACCTAATCCAATTTCGCTCTTAATTGTTTTCTCGACTATCACTTACAAGAAATTCCACAATCTCTAAGTCTTCTTTAATTATTTGCAGAATTCAGTGAGCTTATTAAAAATGATGTTCAAACTATAGGTCTATCAGTTCGTTTCCGAGCTGCGAACCGATACATCGAAAGGTGTAAATAAGCTAACCAGTTTCCTTAACGACAAGTGCTCCGCACAGAAGGCCACGCCGAAACCGAAGTGAATGACCCAAACTTCAGGTTTAATTTACAAAATTAGGAGAGAATGTAAAATAATTCGCAGGTAGGTTCACAAATCCAGGGCCCATTCTCCACAATATGTCCAACGGACATATTTTTTAACTGTCTTCCTAACGCATATGACTGCATGTTATTTTCAGCCAATTAGAAGTCTGTAACCTAAAGCTAGATCTTACTAGCCCCGCACAAAACTTATCTCCATAAATACATTCCAACCGTTATCTACAGTAGAACCTCACTTACTCCTTAGCCTTTGTTGCAAACAGTTCTTAGACATAGAGGTACGTCCCGGCAATTATAGCAATTCCATGTAGTATCTGACGTATCCATACATAACATTTCCTATGTAATGCACTATGCATACGGGCAGGCTAATAAGCTCATGGTATTTCGGTGATATTAGTTTCGATACATATGATGTAGTGAATGGGTTAATACAAATGTTCGGGCATGCCTTAAACAGTTCATTCGCAAGAAGAAAATTATGATATTCATGCTGAAATGCAATACTGAAGGACGACCTTCTTGACAGCAGGTTTCATCGAAATATAGATTTTCTACTCTGCAAGCTCCGACACAGCGTGTCTTCATTTATTAGACTATAACATTAGAATTAGACTATAACATTAGAATTTCAAAGCTAACAGATCTAAATGAAAAATCCAGTACAATATCAAAGGTCATTTCTGTGTTCACCAACACTTCGATGAAATGCAGTAAATGAGCGTCATTATTCAATAAATTCGATATCGCCCTACAATGTTGTGATTTGTGTACCAGTATTTCCATACGGGACTCATTTACCTTCTCACCACCGGAAGAGCCCTAAACCCACATTACGAATCTGCCAGTGTTTATCTATGTATTACTCGCCAGGATAGCCGGAAGGCGTAGATCCGCCTAGAGAGAATTGGCTCAACCTTGAATCGATCATCTGACACCAAATGGTAGGAGGCGAAAATAAGTAGTAGAGGCTGGACAGCGACGGGAGAGGATGACTCGAGTGGACAGTCGGGTACTCTGAAAAGCGAAGGAAGGTCACAGGAGAAGATGGGAGTAATGAAGCAAGCGAGCTTCTACAGCAGTGTAGTCCTTGAAAGGTTAAATGATACACAGAATGTTTCAACAACAACAACAACAAAATCGCAATTTGTTTTCCGAATAACTCTTTATGAAACTTCAGCAAATTTTCAAAGATTCCAAATAAATAAAATTCATGTAAATTATCAAAATTGCTAGTCTATCATTACTTTTTTAAAAACTGACCAGAATTATTAATTTTCAGTCACATGAAAACTTTTGGAAAGAAAACTGAACCCATCAAAACTTGAATGCCTTAGCAATGACAAAACATGTCTTGCATACTTCCTTGTATGCGATTCATACTGGTGGCAAATAGGTGGACACATCAAGTTTAGCTGTCAGTTATAACATGTTACTTTTCCAGGTTTTTGACATTAGCAATGTCTTTGACGACAACATTCCGGGACTCTTTCACCTGGTGCTTGATTTAAGGTTTAGAATTAATAAAGAGAAAGCACAAAGGAGAGAGTTTTTAACGATAAGTTTATATTCCCAGTTTTTTTTTAATTTCTTTCACTCCGTCATGCCTTCTGTTTTTCTCATCTCGGACCACATACCCAAGGCCAACGATTATGGCTTTCACCAGCTAATAAAAATTAGTTCATCCGTAATCACCTCAAACCTAAAAGCCATCTCAAAATCAGAAGTGTGAGAGATTTTGAAGCCGCCTTTAGACGTCAAAATCACAGAAATTTGGCCCTGCATCTTTTTGTCCATTCTGTTGCGGTAAAAGGGAAACAACATGAAGCAAGATGCATCTATAGCTGCTGATATTATCACCACCCGTCGACACAACAGAAGAGAAGAGGAGGTGAGTAATAAAGATTAAGCACTGGAACACATTTTACATAGGAACGCAAATATTGATCTGGCATTGCAAGCGAATAGACTACAGGACAAAACATTCATACATCATGTGTAAGTAGGTGTGTATTAACATCACACATTATCGTAAGTAGGTGTGTATTAGCAACAGTGAAATGATAGATATGGTAACCTAATGGAGGTAGTGTTAGAATCGTATGTCATTTCTGTGTGCACTCTCTCTAGCATCTGTCTAGCCTCCGCCTTTCGGGAGGGTGGCCGACAGGTAGAGAATTTGTCTGATGGTGCGAAAGGGACCGGGTTCAAATCCTCGCTGGCAACAGGTGTCTCTGAAGGTCCGCGCTATATAGACGGCATCTGGTCTTTCTGTCGGCAGTCTAAGAGGACTTCATGCCTCGTGTCTGAATAGCCACAACTGTGTTGATAAGCGACGGTAGAATCTAACATATAATCTATCTATCTATCTATCTATCTATCTATCTATCTATCTATCTATCTATCTATCATCTGTCTCTCCATTTCTCTATCTCTCTCTTTCTCTCTCTGTATTTCTCTATCTCTGTCTCTCGCTGTCTCTTGTTGTCTATCTCTGTCTCATCTGTCTCTGTGTCTCTGTGTCTCTCTGTCTCTGTGTCGATCTGTCTCTCTGTCTCTCTGTCTCTGTCTCTGTCTCTCTCTCTCTCTCTCTCTCTCTCTCTCTCTCTCTCATTGTAACTAAGTGGTTGTGTGGAAGATATCACGAAAGATTTAATGATGAACTTGATACTCCGCTAAACCTTCTGTCTGACAAAGTGTAAACTGATCCTGGATCTAAAATGTTTCCGAAGTTTGAGCGACGGCTTAAGAGGAAACATAACCAGCGGCGGCTCGTGTCCCCCTTCCCCAAAACTACCCATGCAAATGCCATTGCCCTCCCCCCAACTTACTATAATAATAAAAACTGTAGAGGTTTTTTTTAATTTGTGACGGCCTACCCTGCCCGCCTCGCCCCGCAAATTCTATCATCGCCAAACTTTTTTAAAAAATCCTTTACTTGTTTTTATGCTGACTTTTACCCGGCACTGCACAGGTTGTACTTAACGACCGGCGGCCATTGAATATAACAGTGATGGCGGCTGTCGATATTTTGTGCTTCATAAAACATTTTGTTACCCCAGACAAAAGGGCAGAACTAGCGCCGTTCACGGGCTATGTCTCATATTGTGTACGAGCATTGGTTTGATCCCAGTACTATCGTTACTGATGTTGGACATAGAATAGGAAGTGTCACCCTTATCATGACTTAGTAGAGAACAGTGGCCGTACGCATAAACCTTACGTTAGTGACACCCCCTCCCCCATAACTAACCGCGCAACCCCTCTTTCCTCCCCTCCCCCCCNCCCCCCCCAAACTTCAACCCTGTCGCCATAATTTCTTCAAATCACAAAATGTAATATCATACTACATTGCATTTGATGTAGATAGATCAACTGTCCTCTAGGCTATCATACAAGCGGGCTAACAACAGCGTACATGACCATTTTATTATGAACATAATGCAAAAGCTTGATGGAATTTTAAATATATACAAGGAAACAAGATAAGGGCGTCTGGATTTGGCTTGGTGTCTTTATTTTCTAACATCAATTTTTTTTTTTTTTATCTTCTGACCTAAATTTTACCCGGCACAGCACGGGCTGCACTAAATGACGAGCTACCACTGGATATGGCAGTGTCTTATAACATGAACTCCCAGCACGCAAACCTGCAAACAACATCTAGACATTTCCCTGGTGAAGAGGGATTATACCCGGTTGCATGCAGTATCCGTAGACAATCGGAAATTTAACATGTATACT
>JAWQUT010000012.1:3087206-3110400 GCA_033807755.1 Ellobium chinense | reverse complement strand
CCTTGGCTTTGAGGGGAGAGGGAGACCCTGTGGCTTGGGGGGAAAAAAAACGCGGTCTAAGTCCAAGCAAGAACTCGTAGTATTTGAGTAAAATCGGAAGTGTGCCTCATCGGAGACTCTTCATGGGGTCTTATGGATTGGTTATGCCCTGTTGACTGCAGGGACGACGTCAAAGACATTAAAGGCGGGCCCTAGGTGTAAAAGGAGAGGAGAGACATGATGGAATACTTCAACTTTTTTGGTGTTGTTTTTTTTTTTTTAATTCAGTAGCACCGTTCACATTCAGGAGCACTAGGCGCTACATGCACGAATAAAGCAGTTTATGCTGCACAGAAACTTTGCGGGCCGCTAGTTTACTGTCCTTCCGGACGTTACGGTAAAATGATGATTGATGTAAAAATGTCTAGTTTTTGAAACATGAAAGCAAATCTATCTGAATCGATGCAGTGTCTACCGCCATTTATAGGCAGGGATTACCTTCAGACGATAATGATCAGAGGGCGCAGCTTTAAACGCTGAGAACTTTGAAGACAGAGCCAAATGTCCACAGAGATTACCTAGTGCTTGTCTGTCTGGCTGCATATGTGCTTGCTTGTTTGCCTGCCTATCTGTCTGTCTGTCTGTTTGTCTATCTCATTTCTTTGTTTTACAAGCCGTTTCCCTTCTATCTCCTTCTGTTTCCTACTTTTGTTTTGTCTTTCTTTCTTTCCTTCCTTTTTTTTCTCTCTTCCTTTTTCTCTCTCTCTCTCTTTCTTTCTTTCTTTCTTTATCTATTATTATTTATTTATTATTTATTTATTTCTGTCTGCCATTTCTGTGAATTTTCTTTTCCCCTTACTGAAAATTAAAAAAATATAAATAACTGAAAAAACAATCTCTAAACACATATTGATGATGTCAATACTTGCTCAAGGCAACAAATTATTGTCGTCGCCATAAGCTTGCGACTTTCGGTGGAGAAATCAGAAAAACACATACACAAATCTATGAGGGGGTCTAAAGTTGTTCAGGAAGAAATTGTAAAGATTTAAGAATTAGAAAAATACATAGTCTGTGTCACTGACGCGAAAAAAAAAAAAAGAAATCCAAGAACATAATGATTGAGAGGGTAGTGTTACAGGCAGGCCCAGACGGGCTGTCCGACCACATTAGGACAGATATTTGCAGCTTCAGACAGACAGGCAGAGGAAAGGGAGACAGACAGAAAGACAGACGGAGAGGAAACACTTGATGGCTGTAAAGAGATGCCTGCGTACACGCACTGATCAGGAGGAAAGTGGCGAGATTTGAGAAGGAAAGACGGCACAAGGAGATGGTGAGGGAGCCAGGAGCGGCCGCAATGAAAGACGAGGGAAGTATTAGAGGGGAACGGGTACTTAGTGATGGGCAGTATCGTTTCTATCTATCGATACTTTCGATAGTTAGGAATAACTATTCAGTATTGAAATGCAAGTTCCGGAGTTTCGATTCCATACGATGATAGTTTGTCTAACTTAGATTTGTCAGACAGGAGCCTCTCTCTTCTCTCCCCATTTGTCTTTAATGCCAAAATAAACCACCAAAATGACTTTGATTACAAATTAAGGAAAATGGTTATTACAATGTAAAGTAGGCAGATTCTTTGTCTTAATCCCATGTCTTTAAATATTATTATCTTTTCTGATATCTCATCTAACCCGGCTGTAATGCACTGATAAAAACAGCTTTGAGCTCGTAAATTTTATGCCCATTCGATCCTCAGAAAAAGTCTCTAAGTTCATTCGTCAAAAAGAGTGATGCAGTGGCTACTATCATGTTATCAAAACGGTATCGAAACGAAAATAAATTCGATCCTATTTCGGTCCACAGTATCAGAATCGAATTAGGATCTTTACTTTCAATACTTAGAGCCTGAGAGCTGGGTATTGCGATACTTAAAAATTCACCTTTCCGCCCACTCTATTACTAGTGTTACGAGTGAGAGAAAGAGAGAAGCAGAAGAAGGCGACTAGTGACAGTCAGAGGTGAAGAGAAAAGTGAAAGTGAGGAATGAAGCGAGGTCCTTGTTGGCAATCTTAAAAGCATTAACGAGGCCCCTTCTTCCTGTCTCCCGCTGCATGCAATGGCTCCAGAACAGACTGAAACTATACGAATCCACCAATCATTCCGTCCTTCTTCCTGGCATCAACCATTCAATCTACTGCCTCCTCCTCATCTTTTCCCTCCTCCCCTCTGAAAGCCAACCCAATACCTCTTTACTTGCTCAATCCGTCGTTTCCTGTCGGTTCCGCTCGCTCTTCTGCTCCATAGCACTGCCATACAACGACAAAGCACCGTATGATCGTAATCTATTTGGTTATATAATTATACGGTGTTTTATCGTTGCAGTGCAGAGCAGTTTTTGGACGAATTCTTCTTTCTCTAATATTTCATTTTAGACCAAAATGAATCTCGGTAACTCAGAATGCCATATCTCTATCATATAATTGTTATTGTTGGCCTATTCTTCAGGATCTACGTCCCCCTGGAATTTATGAAAAAGACTGGAGGATCAAAGAGGTTGAGTCGTTTCGACATCGATCACCTGAAGATTCTGCTGTTGGCAATACTCTGCGCCTGATAAGCAGAGACGTCTTTCCACAAAAAAATAAAAACTGAAATCATCTAGTTTATATTATAGCATATCACAGCCCACTAAACGCCCTATTTATTCGCTTCTTTTGTTGGCTTATTTAACTGTACGTCTTTTTCTGAGACTTAACAAGAACGCATTACAATCATTGCACGTGATGTCAGGACACCAATGAGCATAGAAAGAAAAATCGAATCTGAAGATATAGCCTATTGGATTATCAGGGCGTCATCAAACTGTTGTCCAGAAAGTGTGCTGGAGGCATGCCTGTCTCGTGCCAGTCTAATTTAGGGGCCAGACGCACACGGATCGTAGTCTGCCACTGGCTGTGCGCGTTGATGAAAGCCTACACTGTAAGATTATAGATCTCGAAGTTAGCTCTATGATATTCTATGATCCGGTGCTCGCTGTCTAGCAGCCAAGCAAAATAGGACTTATCCTCATGCTCATTCCACATTTGCCCGAATCTTTTTTTTTTCCTTCTGATGCTTTGAATTATTTCTATTACTCTGATCTTCCATTCATCCTTTTAACTCTCAATGAAAAAATTTTTTGTTCCTTTTTTTTTTTTGTGGATGTTGCATTTTCAATTCCCAATGCCTAATTCCCAATTCCCATCTGCTACATTATGATTTTTGCCTTGGGCAACGAGTTCGGGGTGCTGAATTTCTCCAAACCTCAAATGGCAACTTAGGAAAATGTGGAATGAGTAGAACGTTATGAGGCTATACTAGAAACTGAGAGATCAGGGTCTAAAGGTGACTTGGGTCATCGAAATTCAGATTTTTGTTTGTTGCAGAATTCGAGAGAAAAACATTACCAAAGACTATCAACTTTCAATGAAAATGTAAATTTTTGGTGTTTTTGTTATGTTGCATTCCCAGTTCCCAGTTCCCATCTGCTTCATTATTTTGCCTTGGGCAACGAGTTCGGAGTGCTGGATTTCTCAAAACTTCAAATGGCGACCCAGGCAAATGTAGAATGAGCAAAATGTTATGAAGCTAGATTAGATTAGGAACAGAGATATCAGGGTCTAAAGATGACTTGGGTCATCGAAATTCAGATTTTTGTTTGTTGCAGATATCGAGAGAAAAACATTACTAAAGACTCTATTGTTTTAATTGGTGAATGGCCGGTAATTGTAGATGATTTTTTAATGTATGTGAAGTTCATTAGATGACCTTTATAGTAAAACATTGTTCTTCGGTTACGATTTTCTCAGAAGTTTTGCCATTGCAAATGGTTGACCGCTCAGATTCTGCAAATGACTATATCTCAGATTGGAATAATGCTAGCTCAATAGTTTTATCCTCTTTAAATCACCCACTTAAAGCAGATACGTGAAGCTTTCATACCACATCAATAACTTGATGCTGTCAAAATGCGACTTAGCTCCTTTTGACTGGCTGCAAGACATAATATATAATTTAAAAACTACGAAAGGACATAATCGTCTCTGAGTGCCGATATATTCTATATCCAGCACTCTTTATGTCGGTATCATTTCTCCTGCCATTTCGATCTTCTTTCGTTCAAAACGTTTTGATAATTTCAGTGTTAGCTCTGGTGTGGCACAACAAAGAACACAAAACAAAGTAGCGGAAAACAAAACAAGTGTAAAAAAACAAAAAAAAACGTTTCAAGGATTCGTTGAACTAAGTGTTTGGCATGCTGCGCCTCGTGATGAACCTGTAACACTCAGTTCAGTATGTTGATGTGGTCTGGTATCAATACTGTGTGAGATCCCCTTTCGATCCTCACCATCAGATCGACTTGTTTATCGGAAAGGCATCAAACCTGTGAAATGATGTTCAAGTCCGTTTTGCACAAAATAATAATCAGAATCGGAAAAATAATCGATACTTTTGATACTAGAAGCACTACGATTGGGCATTGCAATATTTGAAAATTGGTATCGATCCCACAGCCCTCCACTCATGGAAACAGACCCGGAAGCTACTGGTGTCAGCTATGACAAGTCTCGGTGACAATGCACGCGGAGTCATCAAGCATACGAAAATTGTGTTTTCCAGACTAATTTTATTAATCTCGAAATGGAGCAATAATGTGCAGTAGGTGGTCCATTATCGATCAAAATTATAAATTTAATTTGTTTCAATGTATCACAAACTCATTTACGCTTCATAAGCTACATTGTGAAGAGATACTAGATCTAGATGATGCACACTTTTATATTTGTAACAGCTGCGTGAGGCAGACCTACATGAGACCTGCCCATGCCCAGCAGGCGTGTTAATGTTGGGGTTTTCCATCCAGCTCATTAGTTTCCAATTCATTAATGCTACTCCCTGTGAGCTCAGTAATCCTACTGTAAATATCAAACTGCCTACGTGTCTAGTCTGCGTGATTCCGCTCTTGTTATGAAACCGATCAAGCCCGGCCGCTGTAATCATAGATCTTTATACTTTCAACCACGCTTAAGTGCAATCTATTTAACTGCAACTTCTGCAAAATAAAAATCGCAATTCCTCCTAATCGCAACTACTACCATGCTCCCGGAGCATTGTCATCAGGCGAATGGGTTGAAGTGATCAGCTTTGAAGTTTCTGACACCCAACAGACATTACTCATCACCGTTGATCTCATTAACTGTATAACATGAAACGTATCGAGCTACATGTACATTGTGTGACCTTGCTGCATTGCCAGCTCTAACCAAGCAGGCAAAGTCGGACTTCACTGACCTTATTCCTGCGACAGTGAACAGTTCCGGACTTACAGATGTCTGACTTCTGTGACTCTGTCACATGGTACTGACCTCTGCTGGTCTTGGTGACCCTGTTACACTAACACTGATCAGAATTAGCTTTTGGTGGTCCCACTATAGACACTGACCAGGGCTGGCCCTCCTGACTCATCTACCTGACACTGACCAGGGTTGGCCTTCGTGGTCCTATTACATGACACTGACAAGGGCTGGTCTCGGCGGCCCACTACATGACACTGGCCAGAGCTGGCCTCGATGCTCCCACTACATGACATTGACAACAGTTGGCTTTGGTGGTCTCAGCACAGAAAACAGACAATGAATGGATTTGGTGGCTCTACTATATGACATTAATCTCTTATGGTCTATGTGACCTCGAAGGTCACGACACTGACCAAAGTTGGCCCCCCTGACCCAAGCCCATAGCATGGACTGAGAATGCCCTAATGACCCAGATATAAGACACTAATCAAATCTATATGACCCCAAAGACCTCGACGCTGACCAGGCATGACCGTAGCGACCTGTCTTCACCATGATCCTACTGCATTACAGAGGCAGTGTTTATCTCAGTCCCTCAACGGGCATAACTTTGACCATCCCAAGCTCTAGCAGTCTCAGCATTATGACGCTGACCAAATCTGGCCTAAGAGTAGATTTTTCTGCAAGATGCTGCTTTAAGTCAATGTTTACCCATAGCGACAGAGAAACCACAACCCCCCATAGTAGCCTAATGCAATGCAATAATCATGAGCAGTGTTTGGTTATCAATCGTCTGATCTTCGTTAGACTCTCTGTCTTAGCGTGTCAATGACCGACGACCGACGTCTACGCTAATCTCTGTTCTACCAGTCCTCATCTGTGTCATTTGATCTTACGTAAATACCCAGTCACGCATGTAAATATCGGCACGTGTACGCAGGCATAACTACGCGGTGTGCCAAGGCAAACAATACGGACTAGCTTTTATGCGCTCAGTTGCATGGCACCCATGACTTGTGCATTCACTCTAATTATTTCTTACATTCCCTCTTAAATTAGAAGGTTGGGTTTACGTTATAATGACATGGCCGTTGCCTTGTCTCCTTCCGGAAGGTCAAGAATTCCAACCAGCAGTTCATAGACTTTAGATCAGGCACCTGAGCAGCTCTCATAGCGCGAGCTGAAACTCTAAGGGTCAGCGAAGGAGATGGAGCCGTCGTTCACACAGGTATGTGGCCTGTAATGTTGATCTGTATGCAAAGCAATTAACAGGAAGAACAAACAAGAAGAAGAAGAAGATAGATTCCAACCACAGAAGTCTGCCACCATTTTGCACCTCTTCCCTAAATCGAAACTGTTCTTACACTATAGACATACATTGTGGTGCAACACATAAATATAGACACAATTATCAGGGCTTTGGGCCTCAGCCTACACTAAATACACAGGATTTCTTGCATATTCAAATATGATGTCAGGCTTCGAATTTGTGACCGTACACTTCTGGACATATTGCATAAGCAGATGAGAACATTGTTTCTTTAGGATAGAAAGATGAAAAGTAAATGAACAAATAAAAGACCAATAACTTTCTTCTATAAACAGCTTTGGTGAGTTAACACGATCAAGCTCCCTGAAAGATTCTAGCAAGTCGGACGGAACAAGTCCTCTTTAAAGAAGCCAGCAAAGATGTTGAATATGAATGTCTAGCGAGCGGCAATGAAGACAGAGGTAGGCATGTATATTTACGAGGTAAGACACGGAGAGAATGTAATAACATGAACGTGTGCACAACACGTTGCCGACGTTTCTGCATTCTTCACTCCCAGAGAAGGCACTTCGTAAGAGATCTAGCAGCTCAACAAGCCTTTCGACACACAAAACACATCATTAAGGATGATAGTTAAAAGCGGTTACGACGCAATGTCATCAACTGACACTCGACTCTGTCACGTTTCATATAGACACATGAAAGGAACTTGGAAGCCACAGCAGGGCCACTCTTAACTGTGACACAGTACGTGAACTCTACAGTGCCTATTTCACCAAAACTAGAAAATGCATTCCTCATGGAAACAGCTGTGGTTAAGATCGTCAATTTATTTAGGCCTGGCTTTAAATGTCAACTATCAAGATCTACATGGTTCACAGTCATTTGATGGGGCAGACACAAATGATGGAACTTGGGAAAGCTTTGATCTTTGCTTTCACAGGATCAATTATGTTTTGTGGACCGCCATTTCAGTAGCTGAGAAAAATTGCAAAAATTAGAGGGAGGAGGGGGGAGGGGGTGAAGGATGAAGCACAGAGGTTCCATGTTTGTGGACCATAAAACTGATTCTTCACAGGCAAACTAATTGAGTTAATGAGGCTGATACAAGCCGAGCAGCAAGTATTCCAAAGAGAAGGAAAAGGAACTGATAATGATGAAGCGTCTTTGTACGCAAGCTGAGTCAGAATGGGTGCCGAATTTTCGAGGCATGTGTTTCAGTCAGAGTTCTCGGTTTGACACAGGCTGAAAACTGGCGTTACAGTGTAGAAATTCCGTATTACAGCTAGACTAACTAGAAATTTCCTTGTTTCTGTCGTTCGATCAAATAATAGTATCGACCCCATACGGTGGTGGCCTTCACAATCCATAGCTCTAACGGTGCCCTGCCATTTATTCTAAGCCACAGATGATGGGAATTTAATGAGGGATCGGAAAATGACAGAGCCCTGATGAAACATTGACAAAGTACGAGACATTACATGGGGATTATGAATAGGATTGACATTATTAATATTATTGCCGAACAATAGGAATGGAAAAGGAAAAAGGAATGAAGAAGAGGGAGGAAGCTGAGAGAGAAAGGATGAACACAATGCCAAATCTGTGTCGGTGACCTACTGGCACAATACTGTTATTGGTTAACTCTGGGGGTCGGACGCGTAAACAAAAAATGGTTAACGCTAGGATGCGTGCTCACAAATAAATGAGTTAGGCACGTCAGTCTTCATCAGGCACTGACCAGTACATTGTTTCCCTGAATTCAGAATGCATCCTTGTTCAGCGGGTAAAAACTCTTCATTTTCTTCTCTCATTTCCGGTTGTCTGTTGTTAGTTTGTTTTTTTTTCTCTGTTTCTTCTTATTCTCATTCTGATTTGCTTCTCTTCTTTGTAAATCTTATGCAATTTTCCTCATGCATTTCCTTCCTTTATATGTCGTTACTGATGTTCGTTATATTCTCTTACTTCTCTCTCGTCCTCCTGTGCTAAATCTTTCTCTTGCTACCTTTTTTTTTTTTTGCTCTCCTTTATATTTCTCATCGTTTCCTTCTTTCACGCCTTTTCTGACCCATCTTCTCTTTTTGTGTTTTGCTTTCTCTTCCTCTTCTTCTCGATCTTCTTGAATTCTCTTTGGTCTTTGTTGTTGTCGAGGTGGCTATTTCTGGTCCTATTTCTTCTCGTCCTCTTTTTTTTTTTCCATCTCATCCTCCTCTTTCCTTCACCAAGCTGTTTCAGACCAAAAACCTCAGGCTAAGACAAAACCCTGTGGCCCTCTTGAAGGTCGTGGAGACTAGACGCAGTTCCGCCCTTTGGCGGACTTCTGCCTCTGGAAGGATCAATGCGCCACCCGGATTAGCTTCCCACGGAGAAGGTCGGAAATAAACAGGGGGGTGCGGGAACGAATGGAGACGCTGGCGCTGCCTCTAGAAGGGCAGAAAATAATTGAGCGCTGCGACCAGCATTAGATGACCCTACTTGTCTTAACGTCAGTGGCTTAGAATATCTCTTAGTTGCGTCACTGAGTGACGCGAGAGCAAGGTGACAACTTATTCTCGTGATTACCATATAAAGGTGTATGCTAGAAGTGGCCTAGAAGATGTCATTCTTCAGGCAAATCGTAAAGTATCGTTTAATTAAAAAAAAAAGAAAGAAAATTATTCTACCATCAGTACCAGCAACACTTCCTCTCTGGGTTGCCACATTATCAAGATCTCCTAGCACTCACTCTGATACTGACTTTGACATAGCTATTTCCGACGAATACCGCACAAGAGGATGGGCAAAGGTCATAACTGCAAGTGGTTAAATGACTTTCTTTTTTTGTTCCACCAGAACAGAAGCGTAAGCGAGAAACAATGACAGCTGCATGTTTCAATGTGAATTAGCAACAAGATAAGATATTATGGGAGTGAGATCGTTGGCGCAGATACTTCAGAGTGACCCTCAACAAAAAAAAACAGAGACTGACACATTTTTTTTCTCTTTTGCCCACACAGTGCCTTCCAGTCGGCTCGTCATTTGTTAACAATTCCCAGATGTATTTCTCTTATTTTGTTGTGTTCATCTTCACTCCTAACAATTTGATTTCCGCCTCTAATTGCAAAAGGAAAAGAATGTGTTTCTTTCTACAATATTATTAACTATTCAAACTAATTTTTATTTAAATACTACTGAAAGTGGAAATACATTTTGAAAATCGATCTAATTAGAAATAAACATTGTATGTAATCTTTCTTCTCGGTACTTGGCTCATATAAACAACAGGACGTTCTCAGTTTCCTACGCCAGTCATTCCTTTGTTGCTTCCCAGTCGAGCACCCAGTGAACTATGAGATCATGCGGAAAAGAAACATTTTCTACCTTTTTGAGCAAGAGCAAGTGGGGTGAAAAGCTCTGGGCAGATCTTGACAGCTTGCATAATCTTGAATTTCATCATCCAGCGATGTGGTTCTTCTGGAAGTGTTTTCAAGGAAGCATCATTTCCTATTACTTAGATCTGTTTCTGGTCGTTATTTACTACTGAGATGGTAACATTTCGTGTGTATGCCTCGTTCGGATCACAGACTGCTGCAATGCACGGTATACTTAGGCTTTGTCCTTGAAAAAGATTGGTTTAATAGGTTTAAACTAGAACTGTTCTCTGGATGGTATTTGTCAGTGAAAATAATCGTTTTGATACGTTATCCTTCAAAGCGACGAGGGGAACTAGTTTGTCATTTAGTTTGAAATATTCTGTAAGTAATGTTAACTTTGATTACAGTAAAGTTTGTGTAAACAATTTTTATCACGGCAATTAGGTGACTAATGTCTATAAAAGTTTTGGTTAGCAAAGCATTCGTCTTCACGTATAAATTCATATTCTGAAATTTAGTTCTACTGTACGATCCCAACATTTTACATACCTACAAACTGATACCATTCTGGCGTTAATCGTATTTTAGGCCTTCTCAGTCTGTCGCAGTCCGATCAAGTCTCCCGAAATGTAGGAAGGTATTTCTGGAAAGCTAAAGAGATTTCGCTGTTTTAACTAATTCATCATGTCTGTGCCACCATTTGTTCTACTTAAATATCTCTGTAGGCTTCAATATTTCTCTCACAAGGATGTGTTGATAATGTCTTTCTGTCTTTCTGATTGTCTGTCTATTTTTCTGATTGTCTCTCCATTTGTCTGACTATCTATCCATTTGCCTGCTGATGTATATCCATATTAATAACGACTGTTGCAGTGGAAAAAAATATCTGAACCTGAATCTTAAAACCTATTAATGTTATGTTGACACCGTCCATATACCGGTATTTCTGTCAGGGCAAAATCAATAAACCTGTTAAACGTATGAAACTAGAAGTATTGGTTTCTAGAGACTCCACAAAAAAGACCCACTAAGGGTGATAAAGCACTGTACTCTAAAATTTTATGCACAATATTTTTAAATTCGCTAAAACTTCAGTTCATTTAGCAATATTAAAAGTGGTAACAAATGGGCAATGAAATATACCAAACACATGGAAAATACATGCAGATATGTCAATATAACAACAAGAGCATTTTTAGTTTCTCATTATCAACACTGGAAACTAGAGCAATGCCCATCATGGCACTGTGCGATCACTGTAGACGGATACATCCTGAAGTAGTATCGTTCTGGCTAAATCATGCAGTAGTGTCACGTTCACACAGTAGAGAAACTGCGTCTCATCATTTTTTCGAAATAGAAACTTCTTGAATTTCACGAAATCGAGACTCTCTGGCTGATGGTGGATTAACGGATGGGAGGGGGTAGGGCTGTGACAGGGGCATATCTTCGCCTGAAAGGAAGGGTAAGACAATGGTGTTGTTATTTCATCTGGGTGCCCTTCGATGCTCCCAGCTGGGACGGATTAACAGGGGCCCTGCGACAACAATTGCCCCGGGCCTCACCTTGAAGTAAAAATGGCACATGGTTCATATAGTCGTGAGGTCTCTTGAACCATTTGAGGGGCAAGGGGTCCTGACGTAATATCCCAATCTACCCTTTGATCAATATGTCCCAGGCTGGGTGGCAACTGTTCTTATGGAAACATGCGCTATGATTAAAAGCTATCCTTTCTTATGATACTAGACTAGTTCATAGCTACAGCTTAGCAACTTTGTAAGGTTAGGGGATAAATTAGGTGTACGAAGGCGAGCCACGCACTCTGGCATGAAATAACATTAACAGACTTATCAAACTTTTACTCTTCGTTTAGCTTATGTACCGGTTGAGAAGTAGAGCGGGTTTGCAGACAAGAAAACGTTTAAAAAACAACGCGAAAATTCATGAAATCGCTTATTACATCATTCGAAGTTCCCTTGCCTGCAGTTTACAGGCGCCATGACCCATTCATTCTGGCAGCTGTGAGAACCCCTGGAGTGGAGCCAGGTCTAGGCTCTAGACGATGACATAGCCTGTTCCTCTTATGTCAAATGTAAGAACCCACTCATAGCTCGCCTGTATCTCTGAACAGCATCAGGGCCCCTCGTCTCTTTCAAACATGATAACCAGTGCTTTGAAGCGCCGTTATTAATGCTTAACTGTTCTGAACTTCAGATGCCATCGGGGTCATGGCTGAAGCAGACACATGGTGGGTGATGAGTTCCCAGTCCGCTGCAACAGCGGCTGATGAAATGAACTCATTCACTGTGAATTGAGTTTATGGAGGAGGGAAGGGGTGGCTTGGGAAGATTGGAAATGCGAAAGTTGCACTGTGGAATTATGGGTTATATGGATCAGAGGTCTTCATTCTTGAGTTGGGGTTCCTTGTACTCTTGAGGCAATGCCAAGTCCTATCAGGGGAACAAGGGTACAAACAACTCTGCTAAACTGCATGAATGTACTAATTGCAACTTTTCTTGTAATAGAATAATGCATTTTGGATTGTGAAGTCATTGGATAATCGCAATTCTCGAAGCAAGCTAAAAGTTCCGACTGAGTGGAGCTGACTGTTCCATCAAAGAGGATAAGTAATATTTCTGCTTATGTTCTTGTCTTATTTATTATGACGGATTCAGGTAATGGGGTTTACGCAAAACAGCTGGCTTCCTGTCTTCTCTACCGCTCTGTTTCCTTTCTTTCTTTCTTTCACTCGCAGGTGCGGAGCAGGAAAAGGGTTCATGACGTTTTCTGTCGTATGGATAAGAAAATAGCCGCGCACACACACACACACACACACACACACACACACACACACACACACACACACACACAAAGGCAAATGCACATTATGGAGAGTAGCTTAGCGGCTGTCTCGTGTGCCTGCTTATGCTAACAACAACGTATTTCGACATCAGGCCTTTTATGAAGCTATTGTATACATCTCCAGAGTGCATAAGGATCTTTTACTGAGTCGTGCAGGTTGCGGGAACTTCATTGATCCAAAATTTAAAAAAAATTAAGAGTCAATAATAGAAAGGTATAAAATCAGTTTCCGGAACATTTTGTGTAAAAATAATTGCATAATCTGAAACCATACTGCAAAAGTGGTGAAATGCAGCCCTGAATTTGTAAAAAAAAACAATTGTTGCAGACAGCGTTTCGCAATGGCCTAAGCGGATTCCATTTATGCGGGGCCTGTGGTGTGCAAAAGAAAAACAACTTTTTTACCCCTTTTCAGTTGCAGTGAGATTGCGAAAAATCAAAATGAAGGACTCCACTTGTAAACAACATTAAAATCTGAGCACAGTGCTGGCTCCAGACCTACGGGCTGGTCTTGGCCATGTTGGAGCGTTCCTGTGGTTTGACGGGAAAATTTTATGATATGCCTCAGAGATATTTTTACAATATGACTCTCACAACATGCAGAGCATTTGTGGTTCAATTCAAAATATATCTCGAATGAAAACGTGAATTGGAAACATTACCTTATGTGTTAGCCTCGTCGGTGAGAGTCGGCAGATAAACTGGCATTTTGTATGTACTTAGGTAGATGTCTGAGGCTGTGTATCATGTGCAGATGTGCGTCTTTGTGAGTAATCATTCGAGAGTTTGCGCACTAACGATGCCATCTCTCATCATAGTAGACATTACATTCTGTGATGATGAGAGATGCTGAATGCAACCCTAGCAGCGTTCAATATGCAAAGTTAATGTAATTCTTACTATGGTAACCCCATTATTGATGCACAAGTTCTTAATTATAAATTGGATTGCATTGCAGGAGACGCTTAGAGTGCGCAACAGAAATAGACACGGAGACAGCGAAAAAGTAGTTCTCCCATAAGTTATTTTTAGCTGATCTCAAGTGTAAAAAACCATGTGGAACTTTTCGATCTCTTCCTAAACACAAGAATTTTAGTGACGCGTTTCTAAACATAAAGGATATGCAAATTAGATATTCTTCACTCCAGGAAAGTTTTCCATTGTTGAAGCATTACATCTGATCCATTGAGTGTGTTTTGAATACAAATTTAGTTCGTGTTGATGTTTTCATTCAGAGTTGAATGAGAGAACCAGACCTTGAGTCTTGCGTAAGGGAATCTACGGATTTTTCGGAAGGCTCGCGTAAGCTCCAAAATGTAAACGGTCTCGCCAAAGGAGACACACGTGAATTCTCTTACGTGAGGTGTAAGATTCTCCATTAAACAAAGGTTTGTGGACACATGTGACAGGTGCAGACTGTTGCAACGTTTGTCTAAAGTGACTAAAGAGAAGCGAGCAGACCGAGATACAAAATAACAGATATAAAGAGAGGCAAATAGGCAAACAGGCTCACAGATGGACGCATAACATCGACGGATCTGCAAGAAGCCACATAAATATCGGCTAAGCACTAATATATAAATAAAACGTAACGGTACTACAATATTAAGATTTACGATGGTCTACTTCATTATTAATTCTGCGCTCTGCAGGTATAGAATAATAGGAGGCTACGTTGAGTGCTGGTAGGTCTGTCAATAATATGTCTGTCAACAACCGACTGCATTGAGTTCAGGAACATCCGTTTCCCAAATAATTATGAAAGCACGAGCTGACGCTGATTATTTTCCTCGAAATTAACTTGTATCTCACTGTGTGTTCAGTAAATCAAATCTAATCGTGTCTACTGTAAGAACCATTGTACAGCAGGCCTAAGTGAGGTCGTCAGCAGTGCTCAGCGGTATCGATACTGAGTACTTGACACCGAGTACTTTGAGGTATAGGTATCGGAGAGGGAATCTCGTAAAATATCGAATAGGTTAACGTTCTTCCGAACAGCCAAATAAACCTAGACTGCGAAACTGCCTTTGCTTTCTCAATCGTCGATTGTTCACGGGATCAAAGAGTGTATACCCATAGTCACAGTATTGGAGACAGAAAGAGAGAAAAAGACTTGGCCAAGGGCTAAATTTTTCCCAATAAAATAGAAGTGTGAATTGTGGGCTGTAATTTTGCATTAAATAAAAGAACGGACATAATATTCTTTTGACTTAATGTACCAATCTGTTAAATTTTTCGCATAATATCGTACACGGAAAACTCATAACGCTTTTAGATCTAAATTTGCAGTTCTGTTTTTACGAAGTAAAATACCAAATATCGATACCCATGAAAAGTACTCAGTATCGCACGGATACCTAAAATGTGGCATCGACCCAACACTAGTCAGCCCTGCTGGATGATACTGGCAGAAACTCGCGGAACGGCGGGATGTCTTTTAAATTAGCCCAGACTTGGTAATTTGGAAATGGGAAAAAAAGAAGCGGATGAAGAAAGGAGGGGGAAAGTGCAGATGAAAAAAAAAAGGGAGACGGGAACGGAGTAAGAGAAATAAATGGGATAAAGAGGGAAAGGAGACTTGAGAGAAAAGAGCCTGAAGTTGAAGGACGAAGAAGTGAGGAAAGAAAAGTGAGAAGTGGACAGGAGAAGCAGAATGATGAAAATGAAAAATTGAAATAAAATATAAATATTACTTTGATTTATGCTCTCAGGGAATTTGTTTTACGGTGCTATTTAGGTAATACATCTCATTCATAGTACATACAAATAACACAGCAGGCATCATACACATTTTATAAATTTATAAACAAGTCATTGCTAGTCGCTGCTATGCAGGGTCATACAGACCCTCTCCTCCCCCAACCCCCGGCACTAAAATCAGGTTTTCATTTACACTTAGTAGACTGAAGACTGTCTTTCCAAATGATGGACGAATTCTATTTTACCGCAAGCGAATGTGTATCTTTAAGAAAGAAAAAGGGGGTAGGAGAAGGCCTGCGAAATCGGGCACTTCACCAAGAACACAACAATGTAAACCGCTGGACTCAGACTCGAACCCGCAACCTCAGACTTGACACAGCTAGCTTTTAGATTGTTAGTACGACTCACAAGCCGCCGCACGGCCACGATGAAGTCTGGCTAAAGACAGACGAGTAAATTAGAGGGAAAAAATATAGTGAGGAGAGAGAAGAAAATAGTTCAAGACGATAATATTAAACCTGCGCCATCCGATTGTTACAGTGGAAGGATAGTCCGGCTTACAAACGACCGTGGACGGTGCCTCGACTCAGATGGATGACTTTTGATGTTTTAGATACTAGACGTTTTTAGAACGTTTTAACGTTCGGAGGAACAGTAGACTTGTGATATGTACAGTTGCTGTGCGGTTTAAAATCACTTCGTTGGTCACATTTGGGAAAATACACTCCCATGTGATGTGCACGTTCGACTTCAAATAAGTGAAGTGTCCTATCAAGCCACCTCTCCCTTTTTCTGCCAACCAGTGACTGTTCGTTATACGAGTAATATTACTTTACATTCACCTGTTTCAATGATCGCATAATCAAACACATAGAAACGCCGAAACACCAGCGAAAAGAGCAGACACGCCGTAAGACCCGTGGGAAATACCCCAACTGTCGCATGTTTCATTGTATAGAATGACAATTAGGAAACAAAACTTTACTTCATTTCAAAGTTCAATAATCTTAAAAAGTCAATAAAAACTTATTTCTCACAATGACATGCCCAGTGTGCGGCCTAACACACTAGTCCAGGAACGTCACTTTTTGACATGTGTGTGTGTGTGTGTGTGTGTGTGTGTGTGTGTGTGTGTGTGTGTGTGTGTTTCATTATAATTTGTTTCTTTTCCTGACAAAAGTGTAATATCTAGATTAATACAAGTTGAAGCAATTATAGAGTATATCTTTCTGTTAATGTGTTTAAAATTGGATCCCGCGTTTGCTTTAATTCGTAATATCTACGGACTTTGAATTATGTTATGTTTTTGTGTATTCGACCACCTGGTAAGTTATCAAAATGACATGAAAGTCAGTTGTCTGGGTTATCATCCACAATTATCTCAGCAGCCCAGTTCGTGCTCTTTGTGGCTTGTACGAACTAACTTTATCATGCTTGGACGCTTTTAAGATATCACCAGGGGCGTTGGGAGCCTGCAACGAGAGCACAGTGGTGGACTATTTCTTTTCTTTTCCTCCTCTTTGGACTTGGCTGTAGATTTGAAATCAAACCTCGTTATCTCTCTGACCCTCCTTTCCTTTGTGCCTCACTCTGTTCTCCATATCCATCTCTTCCTCCATCTCTTCCTGTCCCCCACTCCTTGGCCATTCCTCCCCAACAAAACTCCTGGAGGGAAATACCGACCTTGGCTATCACAAATTCAGGAAATTTTATGGCGATTCACAAAACAATGTGAGTTGAGAAGAATGAAATTATCGATTACACCTGGCTCAATATGCGCAGAGCAAAAACACAGGCTGGGTAAGGGTTCGGACTTGGAGGGGAGGGGGAAGGAGGGTGCCCAGAAGGGTCCGCAGGGCGAGAGAATAGTTCACCTTAGAACTATTGATTACCGATGATTTGATCACTGATATTTATGCATTTGCAATCTCTTGCTTCCTTCTCCCCTCATTCCCTCTCTCTTTCTCTTTTCTTTCTTCCTCTAGGCAAGCTCCAGACTATCATTCGATATGTCACTATTTTGTCTCTCCATATTACATTCTTCATCCCTTTTACCTCCTTCACTTTTGTTTTCTTTTCTTAGTGACTATCTCTTCTCGCCTTCCTCCACCCTTTCCCCTGTTCCAAACCGCAATGTTAACTCTTCACCCAACATAAAGGTATCTTAAAATTATCGTTGGACTGATTGTGCACGGCCTGTGTGGTCAAAGGTAAAGCAATACCTTCACACAACAGTAGAGCTTGTTGCGTAACCCGGAGACGTCACGAATGCCAGCAAAGAGTGCTTTAGCTGCATTGGAGATCACGTGCTTGTGACCGTTTTTATCATACATACACAACTAGTCGCTGCCTCTTTTTGTTTCTTTCTGGGATGCAGGGTTTCACTACCCTGTCAGAAGGTCTTTGTTTTTCTTCCAGTATGGAGTAAAATGTGTGTGTGTGTGTGTGTGTGTGTGTGTGTGTGTGTGTGTGTGTGTGTGGTGTGTGTGTGTGTGTGTGTGTGTGTGTGTGTGTGTGTGTGTGTGTGTGTGTTCGTTCCGAAAGCTTTATATCAGTCTGCATCTGAACCGGTTCAGCACTGGCGGTTCACCAGTGTGTACACGTTGGAAGCAAAGAAAAAAAAGGAACTTTGTGGAACAACGTCAGTATTTGATCACGCTCCAGGATGGAATCTTATTACAGTGACATAACATTTTAGCATAAAGTCTGTCTCCGTGTGTCACTGCAGCCTGAATTTACGAGCTGCTCTCTGCAGTTATCACGGAGCTTATCACGCCTTCTTTACCAGAGTGGGATGTTGCAGCAAGCGTAGAACTAATGTATACTGGTAGCACAGTGTCACATGGCTCTGAATAAAAAGAAGTTTTTGTTACCTGTAAGGTCCCATACATAAGACCGACGCCCACTGCTTTGCATAAGACACCAACAGTTTTCCTCGTGCATGCACAAACCCCAACACCCATGTTTATAAATCTTTGACCCATCCGCCACTAAAAATGTTTGTTGTTAAGAACCTGCGATGATATTATCAAGTACTTCGAATATCGTCATATACATTCCACGTTCGCTACTTTTTTTTTTTTGATGATGTGAATCGTTTCTTCTCCTCTGATCTTCCATTTGCCTTTTTAATTATTAGGCGAACAAAAAAAGTAATTTTGTTTTCTGATGTTGTATTCCAAGTTTTCATAGCAGCCCTTAGCTATCTCATTATTTTGCCTTGGGCAAAGACTTCAGGGTGCTAGAGTTCTCAAAACCTCAAAAAGTGACTTAGGCAAATGTGGAATGAGCCGACTATGTTCTAAATTTTCCGCATCCATTAACGGTCTCTGAATCATATTATAAAGTCTGTATTTCATAGATTCCACCGTCTGTCATGGCCTGGAGGTAATATTTCAACTGAGCTGTGTTGAAAATCAATTAGCAACTGACATGTTTTAACGGCAATGGAAACGGTTTACAGCAATTGAAAGTACTTCAGCAGCTGCGGCAGTGGAAACATGTTTTACTGTATAATGTCGTAAGACTGCTATTTTCGAGCACGCGGGGAAAGTAATACATTCTCTTTCATAAATAAAAAAAAAACAGAGGGTAGAGACGTCTATTGTGCTTGGCAGATGAAACAGACCTGTCGAATTCAATAACCCATATTATTTCGTTTTGTCACGAACAGCTTTCCCATAATTTCCCTTGAAACCTCATTCTTGTAACGATTCAAATTTTCATCTCTGAAAACGTTGACCCTGTCTACGTCGCAGACGGGGTAAGTGGCTCTGCGATTAACCAGTCGCCACAGTCTAGTGCAGCTACAAATTATACATACTCAGCATGCAGAGAGAAACAAACTTTCCAGGAATTAGATCTAGGTATTGTCAGTTATGTCACGTGACCAAGGGATTGTCGCTTCTGATGACTGGTCAGCGGCCAAGCATGCGCACACATGCGCAGAGCTTGTAAACAAACCAAGGTGTGAACGAAGATCCCTTGATTGCATGACGGAACCGAAAATACCTAATTAATGAAACATAGTATGCTACTTGAAATACTTATTCGGGTCCATCTTTTAACACTGGGCAATTCCATCAGAATGCCACGTCGGTTATATTGATTCGTGAAAAGCCCTGACTTCACAGCAACCATTTTCGGCTTGCTTAAAGAATAAATTAACCTCTGTTTGACACAACCAATAATATGATGTAAAAAGAAATTAGCGAAACTGATAAGCATTCTGCAGGATTTGTCCCATTCAGATTCTATAGAACCATCATTGCAGAAAGGCTTGATCTGCCTTCTTCCGCCGTGTTAAAACACAGCACTTGATTATGTAAACATTAGGCAGTGGGTTTGTCAAGAATGTTGTGCCGAAGGGAGTTTTTTCCTATCCGTTCATTGCACGATTGCTTCAGTTTATGCATAATTCACCTCTCGCTTTCAGCTTTTCCTGACCCGGGAGACAAAGCTGCACGACTAGCAGCATCCTTCTCTCTCTCTCTCTCTCTCTCTCTCTCTCTCTCTCTCTCTCTCTCTCTCTCTCCCACTTCCCTCTCCTATTCCCACTTTCACATCAACAAAACCCCACACTCGTACACACACACTCAACCCATCGGCTTCAAACCATTACATTTATTACATGCCACAGTGACAACAACATACAAAAGAAAACAAAAGCCGACGACGCCGTTCTGGGAATTGGGGTCTCCAGACCTGAAAATGGACTTGTTTTTGTTGTTCCATTTGCGAAAGCATTGTGCGATAGACCAGATTAACAGTCTGATATTGTGTTATATAGTGACAGCAAAGTGGAGATAATATGAGGGGGATAACCCAAAACAATCACTGGGGTTCTCCAAGAACAACAGGTCTTCAGGGATGTATGGCCCAATCCCACTAAGTGTCAGAATGTAAGTTATACATTCTGCAAATGAATGTAGATAAACTGGGTCCAGCGTGATGTGTTTTACAACAATTTTTTTTTGCCTGCCAGCAGCGACCTGAACACAGCTGTTGCCTGTCCTACTGTATTTTTTGCTTTTGTCACCAATATAGATAAAATTACAGCGGCACTATTCGGGGTCAGAGGTTGCAAAGATATTATTCCTGGAAATGAGATACGTCTTCACATCTCGAAATAGGCTGAGGTCCCAACTGCATTTTTCATGGGGGAAGATTCAAACGATAAGGCATAGTAGACAGATTTATATTCTATTCAAACAGGTGGTTTTTTTTTCTAGGTTAGATGCTCCTGTATGATTGGTTAGTGGGAAAGACCAAGGAAAATTAGGATTGATCTGAACGAAGTGTGCAATTAGTAATAAAAGGGTAATACCGTTTGTGCGTGTGTGACCAGTATGGCCAAAACACTATTTCGGGGAAGGGAGGGGGACTAGGTTTTTCCTCTGAATGCCTGTTGTTTCATTCCCCGAAACAAAGAGTGTTCTATCCAAGTAGCATAACATAAAAAGTTCAAATACTTTATTAGGCATACGCCAAACACTTTGTTCCACACTTACAATTATTACAGAGTAACTTTTCTTAGAATACACAATAAGTACATTAGCCAAGAGGAAAGACAAAACAAAAAAAAACCAAACAAACTGCTTAGCGAAAGAAATGAGAAAATACAAGAAAGAAAAAAAAAAGGAACATATCAATACAATATACACAAATTCAATCCTTTACATTAACGTGCACAATCCAGTTTTATTTTACCCTCCTCTTTCTCCCGCCTTCATTCATGCTGTCTTCCTTTTACTCATCCTTACAACAGTTTCTAATTTTCATCATATTTCTAAATTCTTGAGTTTAATTTATACATTCCTACTGTACCAGAGAATGACCGTTACTTTGCTCAAAGCTCTTTGTTGTATTCCCGAATATAAGCTAAAATTGCCAACTCATTCATTTCATCACCATTTGCTTTCATTAGTAAATTCACAAACTTTGTGATACTTAGTTTTATCAAAAGACGAGCAGGTAAATATTTCAGGTAAGGAGGGCCGCCTGTGTGAAATGGGCGGCCACTTTGACCCGATCCCTCGTGTGGCTGCAGGGGCAGTATCGACAGTTGACTATGATCTTTTCCCTACTATTCCTAACATACAACAGAGGCGTGTATTCTTCTCAGTGTGCCAATTATACTTTGTTACCCCAGCTACTCCATAATGTCAAACCCATTGTCAAAAGACACCAGATATCAAAATGTCAAAGGTTTATGTAGCTAGGCTAGGAACTCAGATAGAAGGCTCTAAAGATGACTGTAGCCATCCGGTATTGATTTTTTTTTGTGTTTGAAAATAAAAATTATTTCTGTACACAAAAATACTGGTTTCAAGGGCTAATGGCTGGTAACTGCACATAAATGTTAATATTTCT
Organism: Ellobium chinense; assembly: GCA_033807755.1. Classification (NCBI taxonomy): domain Eukaryota; kingdom Metazoa; phylum Mollusca; class Gastropoda; order Ellobiida; family Ellobiidae; genus Ellobium; species Ellobium chinense. The sequence continues at coordinate 3,088,522 of JAWQUT010000012.1, read as the reverse complement.
GAGACAGGTTAGATGAGCTTTTAACGTGAAAAATTGTCCTTTAATCCTGATCTTCTCATATTTTTTTTCCATTCCGTGGAGGTAACCCCGGCCCCCTACCACTTCAAACATCCATATAATATCTTAAGTCACAATAACGCCAAGTCAAAACGTTTTTTTACATTTTTATAACAGTGCACCTATTAGATTTTCATGTCATTCCAATATCTTGGGGTAATCAAAAAGAGACCTATGATTCGCTTTGACTAGCTGCAGGGCAAATGTTTGGCGTAAGCCGTTCCTAAGAGGATTCTTTCGTTTCGATGTGTATTGTTGAGTCGAAGAGGAGAAATCGGGGTGAGCAAAACGCATCAGTCTCCTTAACAACTGATGTTAGCTCAGACGACTGACATTTTTCATTTGTGACAGCTAATCTGGTTTCGTATCTGACAAAAGAGTACTGCGGCGATATTGGTAGAAGCTGAGATATTTGGAGAGTCCAGAAATAGAACAAATATTCGACTTAGCTAGCGATAGTGTTGAAGTCCCTGCGCAGTTCTGATATTGGAGAACAATGCCTCTGAAGTATGAACTGATGCATTCAATTATACTGTCAATAGTCATTTCCATTCTAAAAGTTATTCTTTTCTTTGTTTTTGTTTTTTATGAAATAGGACTTTTCTGTACATTCCGTAAGGAAATTATGTTATAATGTCGTACAGTGTTATATATCTCATTCATAAAACACATAAACATAGAATAGGAAGCTAGACATGAACATCAGATACACATTTTCACGTGCCATCTTCCCTCCTCTTCCCTCTCTGTCCCAATCACTTTATCCTGTGTCCTATCCCCCCCCTCATATCTCTATAATCCAACCACTCTCTCCCCTATCTCCCCCTCACATCTCTATAATGCAACCACTCTCTCCCCTATCCCCCCCCCCNATCCCCCCCACAACTCTATAATCCAACCACTCTCTCCTATATCTCCCCCCTCACACCTCTATAATCCAACCACTCTCCCGTATCTCCCCCCATCTCTATAATCCAACCACTCTCTCCCGCATCTCCCCCTCCTCACACCTCTCTAATCCAACCACTATCTCCCGTATCTCTCCCCCCACACACCTCTCTATTCCAACCACTCTCTCCCGTATCTCCCCCTCCTCACATCTCTCTAATCCAACCACTATCTCCCGTATCTCTCCCCCCACACACCTCTCTATTCCAACCACTCTCTCCCGTATCTCCCCCCTCCTCACACCTCTCTAATCCAACCACTATCTCCTGTATCTCTCCCCCCACACCTCTATAATCCAACCACTCTCTCCC
>JAWQUT010000012.1:3053870-3082363 GCA_033807755.1 Ellobium chinense | reverse complement strand
GTGGGCGGGGTTATGTGTGAATGTAGTTGGGTATGAGTGAATGAAAGAGAAAGAGATCTAGAGTAATCCAAAGAATAGAGCAAGAAACGAAAGTGAAATGAAGACAGGCAGGTGGGAAGGGTTAATGATATGCAAGACATCTAGATGAATCAGTGTATTAACTTTATATTTTACGTCTGAACAAGAAAGCACAGCTTTTGAAAATTAGCCTTGTTTAAGCCTCAAATCTTTCTTCATATTATGTACACTGTTTAATTTTTTTGAAGTGCGGTAAGACATCTAGACTAATAGAAGAGCTTTTATTTTCAAATTCGGATCTTTTACAAACCGTTATGGCAGAGGCAGGCATACGCACATGGCATTTCTGATGTTTCGATCAAACTGCATTATGAACTAGGCTCAAAGTGAATTTGCTAGTTCATACTGCTGAGCATGATCATAACACTATGAAATACCACAAATGCCCATGCCAGTCTCTGTAATAACAGCCCGTAAGAGATTCCAACTTGAAAATAAAAGGTCTCCCCGCTCTGCCCATCTAGCGTAACGAACCTCACTTAGCCTTGTATCTTTCTTGTCCACAGGCACCCCAAAATTACTGTGTCCACCCACTCTATATGTTCCATTTGAATATTTCATTCGACGAGAAGTACGATGAACGTAATAAATGTTGATATGGCATGCCAGCGGGGCAAGTCCAAAGACGTGAAGATGAGTTGAAAAAACACAAGGGTCAATTGTCGGTTGAAGGTGGATCATTAGCACGAGAGGAAGATGAGCAGCTGATAATGAGGCATCAAGTGACACTTTTCGCCTGCTTTGTTTGCTATCGGAAATATTCTCTGTGCACAGCTACTAGTGTTCTTTTAGGCTAGTGAAGAGACTTTAAACTGACATGAGGCACGTAGCACCATGGGCAAAGGAAGAAAGAGAGAGAGAGAGAGAGAATTAAAGATACAGTCTAGACTATATTGGCCTTTCGACCTTATAAAAGCGGTCGCCTCGCATAAGTGGTCTCCTTAAGCAATAAGTATGGATTTTTCGACCACTGTAAAAACGGTTGCCTTTAAACAAGTGCTCTCTTTATGCAGACTGATGTGTTTGGATCGAGAGACATAAACCAAACTTTTGCTCTCTGGTTCCCTGTTTAATGCACCTCATTCGCAGTGTTGGTGCTGCCGCAAGTACATAAAACGACAATCAAACTTTAACCCTATGCTCGGCCAAAAAACACCCAGCAGGTCTGAGAAGTTCCACATGAGCCGATTGGCACTATCTCATACAGTATTTTTCACAAGGCTCTGCAGTGTTTGGACACAACAAACGGTGACTGCGCTAGACAGGTGGTCGTAATAAAGAGTCTTAATAATGATAAGAATTTGATATAAACATTCATCCCTAAACTCGGTCATCTTATCAGGTGGTTGCTATAAACGTATTTAAGAAGTGGCAGACCAGATTCGATTCTTAGTAAAAGGCATTTCTATTCTCTTCACCATGAAAGCATCAAAGGAATAGGAGAGTAATGACCTGTCCGATACAATTCATAGACGACTGACATTGATTCTCTCTGATAAACGTTTTTTCTCTAAAGATTCAGCCAAAGCCTGCTGTTGAAATGCAGTGACAATAAATGGCCGTGAAGAGCCATTGGATTTCATTAAAAGCTCATAGCGGGTCTGGGAATACTTATATGAGAGACCACACAAGACTCCTCTCTGCTCTAACTTTGAAAGGGCCAGTGGTATAAATGCCTCTGTGCCATTCCTGTTATTTCCTTCCCACTGCTTGTCACATATATTTAAAAGAACGAACAAAGTGTCTGGATAGCTTCAGTAGATATGTAATCTGCCACAAGACGGTGCTGAGGCTAAAGATAGATCAGAGGCAGCCAACAGGTTTTAAGATAAATACGTTTTATCTTTAATAAATCCAAGATGTCGAACTTTCTCAGTAAACATTACCTCGAGATCGGAATGCTGTAGCTTTACTATCTAAATTAGAAGCATACGCAGCGCAGGATTCGTGTTCGAAACAAAAAAATGTTTCTTTTGGATTCACAGTGGCAAAAGATGATTCTTACAATCACATCGTCCAAAAAACTGGAATATTCTTGTGATATGTGCTGGATATATGATGTTCGTATGTCTGTACGCTAGCCCCTCGTTATTCATCTCTCGCTTTCATTCAAGATTCATTCATTTCCATCGGAAAGTGTATTTTTTTTTATCTTTTTGGAATGGCCCGGTGTAGACAGTAGGATGCTCTCTTCTCATTACATTCAAGCCACAGTTTCATTCGTTGATGTAAAAGTTTACCCAGGATTATAGACGAGGACGACAAATGACGCCTAAGCTGCGGTTGAATAACATCCATTAATGTGACCAAATTAAGTGAGGCTGAAACCCGTGCTCTTCTACAACAAATATCAGTGGGCATATGCAAAATCCTTACGTTAGTTAATGCATGGCGTAACCACGAAAAACTCCCAAAACATTAGTAGTTTTCACTGTAGTTAACCTAGTACTTTCATTAACGAATGGATGATGCATAGGTCCACAGGTCTGAAATTGTCAAATTGGTTAGAGATGTACGAAGTTGTCCTCGGTGTTACTTTTACGTTATAGTTCAGCGTCACGGTCACGTGAAATGGCAGACGTTTAGTAAATTCATTCCTCCCTTTCCACTCCCTCCCCCACCCCACTCCCGCCTAAAAAATAATTAATAAAGAAACATTTATGACTTTGTTGTAGCGAGGAGCTTTCGAATAATCTGTTTCGTTCAAACAGACTTTTAAGAATGTAGAGACAGTTAATAATTGAAATATAGAGAATATTGGCGATGAGATCTCGCCTCCAATCTCCTGCGGTAGACAACAACACGTTATCAGGAGTGTCTCTAGCTCTGAGTAAGATGAATCAAAGAGAACACGCATTGACAAATAAAATCCTCATTACTTTTCAAGCAGAGGCATAACTGAAATAACCTCAATCCCAGCAAAATCGCGGGACTAAACGCTAGTGGTAATCAGCGGAGGGTTGGGGGATGGGGAATTGGGGATGTGGAAATGGGGAGAGAGGGGAATCTGAGAATTAGGCGTCCGCCATGCATCGACCTTTAATATCCATGCAAAATACGAAATCTTGGGTAAGTCAAAAGAAAGCATGCAACGAGGTAATTACAATCCCATGTCAGGCCTAGTATTTTTTTTTCTTTAAATTAGCGATGGAAATGAAAACGGCAATAAATAAACAGAAGAAAAAAAATTGTAGAAATGTAATACCAGCATCTCAACCACTACCCCAGACCGGCAACCCTTCCTACCTCATCGTCGTCCCTCATGGCCTATTTTAGGTGAATGTTGAATTGTTGATATCACTTAACACTGATGCTGACAAACTGAAACAAAATCCAGGGACATACGCAATGGAAATGTTTGTTCAGCTTCTCGCGTTAAAGCTACGAAGATGTGCTTTGCGGGAAATCCATGTACATCTCCTGTAAACACATGGGCTACGGCCGTGCCTGTGTCAACAGCCACAGAATAGGCAGTCATTTCGTGACAGTAAAAGCAAAACATACACGTCCTATATCGAGGGCTTTAGGAATGAAAAAAAAAATAGTGATTTGGTGTCGTTTGCAAGAGATAGATACGTGCATTTACGATGATTTTATTATGATGTCGTAAGGTTATGAATTTATGACATTGACAGTATGATGGGAGCGGCCATTAAAGTTAATCTTCATCCGAAAGGAGTGATGTTGGAAAGCTCACATCAAAATATTATGGAGGAAGGAAGCTATGCATTTTAGGATGCCTGAAGATCATCATTTATCATATAAAGGGTCTATTTTTGGTGACATAAAAGTGTGTAATAATTTTTTGATATGTCACACGTTACATAAATTTGACCTTTGACTTGTTTACGAATACTTTGATTGGAGGCTTTGGAAACCTCTAGGCGAATAAATATTAATGTAACGTCATTTCTTTTGTGGCGTCATCAATATGTTACGTCATTTCTTTTGTAACTATTTTCACTGCAGTGGGATATCCCTCTGTCTAAATTTTTAAGAAATATATTTCAGTCTGTCTTTCTTATCGCTTGTCATCGTTCTCTTCACTTTTCAGCTTCAGTTCAGTTAAACATTTGAATTAAAGTACTTGAAATATCACAGTATCAATCAGTTTCATTGATAATTATTGTCAGCTGTTTGGATCTACTTTGTGTCGTGTAACTTTGTGGTTCATTCAGTTCAGTTGTAATTGATGTGTCTCAAACAGGGTGAGGGCCACTTCGGAGTCCTTTTCACAATTAAAAGTTCATTTTTTTTAATTAGTCAGAGTTTATATGATAAAAAGGATCTGAAACTCGTGTTTGTTTGATATCAGATTTATGAAATTCGTAATACATTTATCGTATTCGCTCGCCAGAGGCTCGCGAATACAATAAATGTATAACTCATTTCATATATCTGATATCAAACAAACACTCATTACACATCCTCAATATCTCTGCTGAAAACGATAAAACCATTTTCCAGTGATACTCAGCCCAACAACGTTGCTTACGAGCTGTTCACAGAAGAAAAAAAAACACTTTTTGAAAACGCTACAGCGAACTCTCTGTGCAAATCTGCATTATTTCCATTACAAAACAAGAAGAGTTGTCTCCGTTTGGAGAAATCTACATACATTTAAAAATGAAATGAGTCTTCAATCGATCTCGCTTGATCTAAGCTACATCCCAAAATAACGCAATAGTTGAGATATCTTTTCTGTTTTTTAAGTACATGTAAATTCTTGACTAAAAATACACTTCTTAAAATTCGAATCTATCTAATAATTGTTGGCCAATATCAGCGTGAAACTTCCCAAAGGCATCACTTTTTTTTTTCATTTGTCGTCATGCTCAGTTCATATTTGCCGCAGTCACTTTTTAAGGTTTTGAGAAATCCAGCAATCGTTGACCAAGGCAAAATAACGAGGATATAGAAGTAAGGAGTGAGCAGACACAAACAGATGCTCACACAAGGTAGGGTAAAGGGGGAAGTGCTCAAGAAGACAAACGCAGAGAGAAAATGGCATGTCTTCTTGAGCACTTTTCCCTTTATCCTACCTTGTGTGAGCTTCTGTTTGTGTTTCCTTACTTCTGTTACTATGTGCTCCGTCTCCACCTTGTACTACACCAATGAGGAAATAATTAGGAATACAACAATAAAACAGAATTTTACTTTTTGTTCAGTAGTTTAAACAAAAATGAATGGAAGATCAGAGTAGTAGAAACAATTTATTCAAAGCATTTAAAATATTACTTCGGTGCATGTGGAATGAGCTTCACCTCGTGTGCCTTATTACAAGTTAATGTGTATTTGTGTGTAGCGTGAAGCAGCGATGCTAGATGCTTACGATATTGCACTCAGGATCTGAAGATCTTGTGGGTTCGATTCTCGCCAGGATCATGTTTTAATGCCTTGGGAAACCATTTAATAAACCTCGTTTTTCCTCTGTCCGTATGTCTATAAAAAGAGCACCTGGCTTTAGGCAGTCAAAGATGCCAGAATGCTAGTGATTAGCGCCTGTGCGAGCGACACTATGTAGTTCTTGTGTGCTCTCAGGAAGTTGAGAATGCTCTTGAATGATCCGGCATGCAGGATCATACAGTCGCATGAGCGAGCAATGGCTTGTATATGAGATAAACCTCGAGACTGACCCATAGTGGTTTGCTAGCATGACCAAGGAACGCTTAAGAAGAAATCTCAAAATTATTATTACTATTATTGATATTTTTATTATTATTATTGTGTTATTATTGTTGTTGTTGCTGCTGCTGTTGTTGTTGTTGTTGTTGTCGTTGTTGTTGTTGTTGTTGTTGTTGTTGTTGTTGTTGTTGTTGTTGTTGTTGTTAAACAAATACGCGCATACAAATAATGTCAACACACTGCCGAATCGTTCTAGTGTGCTCCGCCCCCGATATAAAGCCAGTAGTTCTCAAATAAATTGAATTTAATTGAAACCAAAAAGTTTCAAATAAAATTATGAGCATGGGACTTTGTATAAACTTATGATGGTGATCGATCTCAGTGACCGCAGATATCGCCTTGAACTGTGTATTATCTAATTCCATCCAGGTCAATAAATAACATTTTCACAGGAGAATGGTAATTGACAGGATGATTGTTGACATGAATTATTCAGTATGAGTAGGTGTATGGGTGCCTTCTAGAGGCGCGTAGGAAGAGTGCGTTATTTGTTTGTTGTTGTTAAGTTGGGGGAGATGGAAGATGTTAACTATCTAGCCCTAGCTGGGATCTGGGACTCGGATCAGCCGCCTTGATGTGGCCGAAAGGTCACGATTTCGAGTCAGATTCCGAGTCCGACTTTCATTCGCCTAATGACTAGATTGTGTATGATTGTCTAATGGAAACGAATCTGAGTAAAAGCCATCTCTGCATAAGGAACCGGTTCTGGGCGACGAATCGAATCTGTCTCAAGGAATCGCAGAGTTAACTTTCGCAGTGACCGATTCCAGTTCCGAATCCTGTCCAAACCTATTGTTTCAGACCGAGTTTGAAATAGACCACACATGAAGAAAATAGTGTGTTGATAGAGAGAAAGAGAGACAGAGAGAGAGAGAGAGATGTCACCATTTTCGACAAGATTTCCTTCAAACAGCCCGGCTTTTGAAGGCTGGAGTAAAGCTTGTTTGAACTGCGCGGCGGCCTAAGATCAATGAACCAGGCTACAAAAATAATTAATTCTCAAGAGACGGCAAATAAGCGTCTGCAGTCCGCTTCCACTCCAGCCGCAGTCACTCTCATTACCACGAACCAGTCAATTAAAACGGCATTACTCGATCATACTTTTGTTACTGCTAGCGAGACCTTATATAATTTCATAGATTTTTAGATTACAGCTGTAATCATTTGTATTGTATAACATGGGCTAATATTTCTATTCATGTTCTGCAGTCAATCACTTCAGGTTCGATGCTGTTTATGTAATTTACTGACGAGAAGTTTATTTCCTGAAATGTCACAGATTATTCGTTAACACTGTCTGTCTGTCTCTCTGTCTGTCTGTCCGTCTACATCACTACGGTATATATAACTTCAGGGCTGGGATGAGGTGGGCCGGTGCGGGAAGGAGTGTTATTTATTTTCGTCACAGATAATGAAACTGTGGAAAGCATATATATCCACGTTCAGAGTTGATCTATTATTCTCAACTTTTTAACGTCACGGTCACGAGCACTGGTGGATTAACCATCAGACACATGGTGCACTGCACCTCTCCGAATGAGCCTGTCACAACAACCCGCATCTGCCATGGCCTGAGAGTGAGGCACTAAAGTGTGAATGACTGACTAATGCGTATAGCTACTGGTAAACAACATTTTGATTGTTAGATAGAAGTACATAAAAAAAAAAGGTGTCAGCTGGCCTATCTAGTTAAAAAAAAAAATAAGACTTAATCCCGTTGTGAAATTGTTTGGAAAGTTTTCTTTAGCTTTTCGGAAAGGTGAACTGTCACGGAGCCTCCCGTCGGTCAAGGACTCAGTGAATCCTGTGCCTTTCAAGGATCTATGGGTCCTGTGTCATGCTCCATCATCGCAAGGCTCCTGATAAAATTTGTTTTCCCAGTGTCCCACACCAAGTGAATCAGGCGATGCTCACCGGTACAGTATCTAGTAAACATGTTCTGCGTCCTGCTGGATGAGACCAAGCTATGACGAAGACAAATTTGAAACCTGTCCGTCATTTAAATTAACCGCGAGCGCCTGAACAGCAGGTATGTGAGCCATGTCACCACTCTTTCATGTCTAAATACATCACACGGTTTTGGGTTTTTTTTTGGTACATAACAGCGACCGGATGCGGTAAAACTAGTCTACAGTTGTAAACATGGCAAAAACGTATACTACAAACCCCAAAAAAGTCAACGGATAAGGTATCTCTTCTGTTACAAGTAAAGAATGAGCTGTTTAACAATAAGGGAGACTTATTTTTTTTTACTCCTTGTTTAATTCTATTTCTTGACAACAAAGATGTGACGACGTCGACAAAGCAATGACGCTAAGTGGGGGTTCATGTTATTTTTTAACAGACTGGCCGGATTATAACTCCATCATCTTAGAGCGAAAATAATCTACGTGTTTGATGGAGTTAAAGTGAAACCATGAACTCCACTAAATTAATTAATATGAACTTAATGATGTGGTTTTACTATAAAGCGACGATGAAGCTCACAGAGCCGGTTGTTAGGCTCGGTGTTGCTAGGTTAGACAAGCGGTAAGCAGCAAAACTGGCGGCGAGTCGAGCGATGGAGTAATAGCCACTGTTTTCCATATATATATATATATATATATATATATATATNCTTAAATATTTCATAGATCTCCAGTATGACAATCAATGCTTCGTCTGCTATGTATCAGTATAGTCCCGCAAAACGTTTCCTCACTTCTGTTCGATCGTCACAGTTCTCCGCTCCCTCAAGCTCACTTTTGCTGGGACATGGGCTGTCTGGATTGTGTGCGCTTGCTTGAGTATGCGTATGAGTGTTATGTGTGTGTGTGTGTGTGTGTGTGTGTGTGTGTGTGTGTGTGTGTGTGTGTGTGTGTGTGTGTGTGTGTGTGTGTGTGTGTTACTTGGCTACAGTCCTTGAAAAGTGCCTGAGACGTTTCACATAATTTGAGAGGATTCACAGGACAATATTAGAATGGTCGGAAGGCTATTGCAAATGTTATATTCGTGTGACTGCAAAGCGGTAACTATTCGTTTGTCTTCATGTTGAACCGAGATTGACGAAAGTAATAAAATTTTTAACTACAAATGGGGAGAAAAGCGCAACAAATGTTACTAAGACAAGCACTTTCATGTATTGAAAGCATAACGAATGTCAGTCATCTGTTGGAGGTTTTACATACAATACACAAGTATTATTATTTGTATTATTATTATTATTATAATCAGGTATTATCTGATTGGTGAACAGTCAGTACGTCATGTGACGGCCACCTAGCAACTGAATCCATTAATTAGAGTACTGCTTCCTGTGATCTCCTGAGAGTCTCTGTCTCCAGCTCTCCATAGCGAGGATATATCAGTGAGATAAGTGAATGAAATTTTAAACTACATTCTAGAATCTATGTGATAATCTAAGCTGTCCGCCAGCTGGGCTTCATATTAGTTATTCATATACAGCCAACCTTTCCCGTGGTATAAAATATTACTTGCCATTGTCAGCAAGTTTTACTGCACAAATGGTATAATGAAATTCGAACGTATTCATGGGCCATAGCTTAAATTTGCTATTTGTATAAAGTGGATCAAGTATAATTGTGCACCTTTTTTTTTTTTTCCCCACGACGATTGTACAGACTGTGAAATAGCTAACTGTGATAGTAGTATCATCAGAAACTGAAGGCAAAACCTAGAAATGGAAGCATCCATATGTCAAGAATGGCCCTGTCCTTAATACGTTGAGGGTTGCGAACGAATGCCCTCTCTCACTCTCAGACAGAGCAAACTGCGCCTCTTAGCTCCCGACCAGTTCTTGCTAGTCAACTTTATGACATTATTCGGGCACTGGAAATCTTCCTAGAATGACGCTGGTGGACTTGTTTGTAGTCCTTGACGTCATTGCCACAAATCGAATCGTAGAATCAAGATTGAGAGTCTCTATTAGTAGCGTTTTGCCAAGATAATTTCATAACCGCTCCAGCGTGGTAAAGTACTTAGGACTGCTTAGAACCACAGATACAAAACTGCTAAACGGCCTGTCAAGATATAGCTAAGAAAATAACTGAGACTGTGGGAGCAGAGCACCATAATACAAAATAAATATACTTTGTCATTAATTAGTTCTTGTATGAGCCCTGTAGAAGATGGATTTGAGTGCTAGGTGGAATGGATCGATTAACTGATTGATGAATGGAATTACCGATTGATCGACTGACTGATGTATTCATTCATTGATTTCTTGATTACTAAAGTTTTTGGTTTGATGTTTGATCAGTACGGTCATTTGTCATTAGATATGCCTAGATACCACTTTGTGGATTGTTTGTTTTTTCTAAAAAAAAAAAACGTGTTTAAACCATGTCATTTATATTTCTTTCTGGGTCTGCCACTGAGCATGAGACTGTCGGTCTTGACACATCTGTAAACAGCGTGATGGGCGCATGTTATCTGAATTTCGGACATGTAGTATTGTTCCGCTATGTGTCATCAATCAACAGGTCATAAATAGAGGACTCTATGTGCGGATTGTCATTTCATGTCTTGTCGGTTATGTTATATCATTATTTTACACACAATTAATGTGAAGAGGAGACAGTGAATTATGCTTTGTAATACAGTCAAAGTTACAGGTACACAGCTCGCATAGACAGCTTCAAAAATAAGTGTCAGCTGTCTGCTAGTCTCTGTGCCACGCAACAAGGACAAAGAGAAGTAATCTGGAAGGTATCAGGTGGGGCTAGACGGGTGACAGTGCCCCAGACAAATATGACACCTCACGGTAGGCTGACTGCGGTCAGGGTAGGTTGTTTTCTATTAACCTGGCTCCAAATGACTCCAGTAATATTACTGAGGTTTGGTTTTCTCTGGCGTGGAATGGGGCAGGATGGTGAATGGTTGTTGAAGGGGTCACTTTTAAAGTGAACACATTTCTAGGAAGGCATCTGGGCCAAAGTGAGTGCACTCTGGGGAAGGAGTTGGGGTGGGGATTGACTGATTCGAAAGATGAGCAATGGATACTCGGCACTTGTATCAGTTGTTTTTGTTATGGGGGAGGGTGCCTTCCCCTCCCCTCACCGCCACCTCCTTCCAAAAAAAAGTGTGTTTAATTTCAGAGTTTAATGATTTCATTTATTCAGATTTCCTACAAGTGAACTTTGGCCCACATTAGTAGCGGGAAGTTGTCTGTTATAGCTGCAAATTTCAAATACTTAGGTGGGTAGTTACGTTACAGCTGAAAATTAAATTAAAAACACATGTCTAACAATAGCATGAGCAGTGTGTGTCTGACCACTGCAACTGGTTGTCTTGAATTTAGTAAACTTTCTTTGACCTAATCTTTGTATGTGAACCAGATCGGACCAAACTTCTAGCATGATCAACTACTATCGAAGGCCGAACAAGGTGAATCATCGAAACCAATATGTCCATACCAACTGCAATAGCTAACAGGTAGTCAGATGGCCACAATTAATCTACTCACTCCACTGAAAACTATCGCCTATGGACACGTGCCTGTCTACGTACCTATCCCCTACGTGACCGGATCATTACTTGGGGCTCTGCCCACGCGTGAGTCTGGGATAACATGGTCATGAGGCAATGATCAATGTATACAGTAAACCAAGTAAAAAGGATAGAAATTCTGTCAACATTCTAGATGTTTAGCAATATTCGTATAATAAGAGATCTGGATTGTTATTACAGTTAGCTGATAGATTGTTTACCACTGGGATCATTAGAAACGACTTGGGAGGAATGAGGGGAGGGACAGATTTCGTCCCGATGGGACGTCAGTGACGGACATCTTAGAATTTCATGTAACTGATTGCAAATGTTATCGGTGAGTGGAAGAATTATTGTCCCAATCAAAATGGCCATTATTCAATCACAAAGTTTTAAAACCAATATCATCCTGGTTGTCGTTCAGAATGTCATTTGTAATATTTAATGCAGCGTTGGCCCAGCCGTGTGCAGGCGTGTTGTGCGAATGTTAAGAATAGAGATCCACTTGACAAGGGGTAAATAATATGAGGGTATAAAGAGTGAGAGGATAAATACGCATACAAGTCCACTACTTTGCCAGATTTCCTGATGGGCCCCTCAGAAAGCGATAAGTTATTAAGTGGGTAATTTAAAATGTGTGAGCTTCATGTTGATATCAAGAGTGCACATAATAAGAAATTGCCGATATGATCATTTAACAACAGAATATACTTTGGAGTACACATCAAATAATAAATGCAATTTATCAACATGATAAAGGCAACATTCGAAAGACGAAATCAAGGCAAAACTAAGCCTGGCAACTCGACGCAAAAGATCGAGCTGAACCGATTTTCCACATTCTTGAATGATCAACTCCAAATTTGAGAATCGTGCTCAGGATCGATCCTTATTCCGTTTTGTTTTTCTTAATCACTTATCATGTATAACTATTAGCTCTTTGGGCCAGGCGTAACAAATTATCAATGAAAATTTATTGGTTTACTCTGTACAAGTAAATAAGTGGCTCAATGGCGTGTTATTGTCAGATTTAAATGCAGGGATGTGCTGGAAGAAATGTATGCGGAATGTACTGCTTCGGTATCGATGAGGACAGATTTATTGTTTATCAGAAGACGCTGGGAGGCTGAAATGAGAAAAAAAACAATTCCCTCACTATACACGTATATGTCGCACGTCGCTCAGACGAAGAGATACTTTTAGTGCGGGGATGGGGGAGGGGGGGGAGGGGAGAAGCATGAACGCTGTCATCCTGAAAACAAGCTCGAGCTTGAAAAAGATCGAGCTAGGATCGATCTTGCAAATCGGATCGGTTCGAGCTTTTCATAACTTGGATCGTAAAGATAGATCCTAGCTCGATCTTTTTCAAGCTCGAGCAGATCCGACATTCCAAAATGAGGGCTCAGCCCATCACCAGGCAGAAATACTATCGAGGAATCTATTTAACTGTTACGATTGAAACATTCACTTCCATTGGCTGATACAGTTCTCCTATTTCCGGGGTTATTTTGTGAATGAGTTCACACCGCCCGTACACGAAAACGAAACTGAGCGCCATCCTGGGATGGATGAGCGTGTATGCACACAGGTGCACAGGTGTGTATGCGCTTGTCTGCATGGGCGTGAAACGAGTTAGCGTAGTCGTTAATAAGTGTACACTACATGTATCCTTCATCCATCACACCTAGACTAATCTATCTGCGGTCTGAGCTAATCTATCTTTTGTTGTCCGTAGTGAATAAAAGAGTGAAAGAATGAAAGACATCGGCTTTACTTACGATTGGATGTATCAAATATGGGCCTGATAACGCTATGCGACTATTTGCTCTTTCGAACGCCTAGTGAAGGGGTTTTCACCATTTTCTCAAGCGATGTACCCATTCACATCAACAGGCAATTTCGTGTACCCCTGGCTTAAAAACCACTCGATCTTGGAGTTATGTAAAGTAAGCTCAATCAACAACATGTGATTTTGCCTTTTTGCTAAAGGACCTCTCCTGACACCTGTGGGAATTTGCATGATACGCGCTCGTACATCCTTAAAATACCTGAAGCTGGGAGCCTTCACCTTACTGACTTCCCTGAGATATATAAATAGCTCATTTTGAAATTAATATGATTGGGAGATTTGACAGCTTGAACTCACTCCTTTCGGAAGCTGTGTAAACTGATCTATATCCAAACTCTTTTTTTAACATTTCTGCTTAGTGTATAATAGCAATGCACTTAAACTAGTTTCACTGTTTCGTGAGATAGGTTATGTCTCCCCCCCCCCCCCCCCCCCCCCCCANAAAAAAAAAAAAAAAAGAAGAAAAGGCTTCGTACATTAAAAACGAGCTTTGGGCGGTACACACAAGACAGGGGTGAATGTTCATTTTCAGAACAAGATAACTACACAAAGATTTGTTTCTGATAAAATTTCATGTACGGCAGTTAAGTTTGAAGCTATCAGATTAGTGAGCCTTCCATAGCAGTATTCCTTATTGTCTGTTTACGAGTGTGCCACTTCTTATGGTAGGACAAAACGCTAGAGAGATTGGCATGCAGAGAAATTTACTAGTTATTCGAGAGCTTTTATTTTAAAGCTCGGATCTCTCAGAGACCATTATGGCAGAGGTAGACATGCACATACAACATTGCAGGTTACGAGCTAGAACTGTAATTCATTGCAGGTTACGAACGAGATGTGAAATTCAGATCTGATTCTAATGTGTAACATGCATTAGGATCGTAACATCAGGAAATGCCATAAAATCGTATGCATGTCGATCTATGCCATAACAGTTAGTACGAGATCCGAACTTGAAAATTAAAATCTCTCTAAGCATTGCAGCTCCAGTGTTTCTGCGTTGAGTGTGAAAGTGTCAATGTCCCTCAAAACATCATACCTACTCGTTTAAACACTTTTGGTCTTTAGTGCTTAAATGATGTCAATGTGTCAGTTTATAATGAAAGATTCTGCCCGCTTCACTGGATGGTATTTTAGGGTAAATTCCTTCAAAGAAAAGGTTGTATAATCTCTCTACATAAAGAGAACTTTCCTTCCTTCACACACTTGTAGAAACAGAAGTCTCCAACTCTAGAGCCTACTGGTCCACGAAATTAAATGCAAACATATGGAATTGAAGGTATCAAAGGACTTCTTTTTTTATTTTTTGATATAGTCCGTGGTTCATCAGCTGAGAACAGCACATTTAGCAGTTCAGAGAATGCGGCCTCCACACACAAAACGCTGCTGGCTTTTTCCTTTAGCATCTGGGTATGTCAGGGAAAAGAACTTCTCATGCGTAAACCGAAATGCTGGAAAGAAGAGGCAGAACCTCATGGAGTACAACTTTCTTTCTCTTACCCACTCAATTTTTGTAGTTTGCTTTCATCAAATAACAACCTGCATCCCAGAGTTAATGGGTAAACTTGCCTAATATGCGTTCTATAAAGCTGGTGGGGGTGAACCGGTCAGAGCGCTGTTCCTAAAAACGGTCACACATGTCCCCATAAAATTTGGCAAGTGCAGTGATACTTTTTTTTCTTCAGGTTTGTACCTGCACATTATATTTTTTTTAACTTGAACTTCCTGGATTTGTTTCTTAAGTTAACAATAATCTGTTTGTAATTCATTAAGAGCCGTGGTCAAGGATTCAACTCGAAAGGGGTGCCCGGAATGTACTATGTTTTGATTGGCTGACGAAAATAGATGTCAGCCAAGGACAACAACTCCGAAGAAGCGAGCGGGTAACTGACCTTTAAAAATATAATTATGGCTTTAGCGACATGCCAGTCCCGCAACGTGTGCATAAATAAGTAAAACATGTACAATAGAGGCAGTGCCCGTTGTCGGAATAGGACTACCCTCATGGGTACAGTAAATAGAGCCCAGCAACAAACGAACAAACCCGTCCCAGGAACAAGGTACTAAAATTGTTTATTTATTTAAGATGGTCAGGAATGAGGAATTGTGATGAAAGCGGTCAACCAGAGACATATTATTGTAGTGTACATTCCATAAGACTACAAAGAATAAGACAGGAAATCTGCGCTGACAGAAGACCTCAAATTTCCAAAAGCTGCTGGAATGTCTCCGCTAAGAACAACAAGTCGCACTCCATCCGTACAGGCTAGGGCAGTCCATGAACAGCGCTAGGTCATACAACAGGTGGTGCCACTCGCTCATTTTTAATAACAACAATGCATAGGCCTGTCCTGCCTAAAACAAAAATTGTCATATTAAACTGTCGGTACATTGTTCGGGATGAAGCTTCGGCACTTTGTTTTTTTCGGTTACTAATTCATACGGACGTTATGAAAACCAGACTACGGAACTGTTGATAGCATTGTTGACGTGAATGAAGCAGCAGTGAAAGGGACCAATTTCAGTACATGTGCAGCAATGCTACGGTTCGAGATAAATTATAATGGTAAGCTCGCCTTGCCAACTGTATGCTGTTATGCCAGAAATGAAAATTTCGTGAGGTGTTTTGTTTAGAAAGTCTAATACAGCACAATACACTGACGCCTCAAATGACACTTTTTTCATGTTGGAAAGAGGCCAAAAAGGCTTTCTCTCTTGTTGTTAATTTACTGTCAAAAGGGCAATCTGATACTGGATTAAGGACACTGAAATTCAGGAAACCTTGAAAGCGTAATAACCATACACAGCTTATTTGTTTGTCCGCTAGTTTGTTTGTTTGTTTGCTTGTTTGTTTGTCTGTTTGTTTGTTTGTTTGTTTGCTTGTTTGTTTGTTTGTTTGTTGTTTGTTTGTTTATGTCTGCTTGTATGCTTGCTTACCTCTGTCTGAAAGGGACAAATCTATGCCCGCAATAGCCAGGTATTTTAGTGTCTTTTGAACAGTTGCAAGTAGGAACGAGATGACATGGGCTGCAACGCGTTGCCCCTTTATCTGTGATGCATAGTTCTGGGTAGTGTCAGTCATGTAAAGGAGAGAGAACGGTGTTGGTAAATTAGGGCTTGGGGCTGGCGCAGACAACGGCAGAATGTTGACAGACGGGTTTATAAGGTATTACTGTATAATATAATCATTTGAATGAGTGCATGATAGGCTGGGCTGAAGTGAGAGAGAGAGAGAGAGAGAGAGAGAGAGAGAGAGAGAGAGAGAGCAATGCGGGTGAGAAGAGTACTCATAATAATGCATAATTATGGTAATTTGTGAGCTCGGCCGGGCCAGAGGGTCATAATATTAATGACGGGTGTTAGATTTCGCCTGATCAACAGTAATGTTATCCTGGTAGCCAGAGTTTGGCCTCTGTCCAGATGGATATTAATGTTTTGCACGTCTAGTATCATTTGCAGGGGACGTCAGAAAAGTTGGGCTAAGCGCGGAGGGGGTGGGGGAGTATGGGACTGGAGATTTTAGTTTCTAAAATAATGAGTGAGAAAGAGAGAAGAGGAATGCCAACCAGAAACTGAAGATGAATTCGTTGAACAGAGGACAAGCGGAGTCTATTTAAATAATAGATTGAGACACAAGCATGCTGTCAGTAGAGAAGATAGAGATACAATGGGTGGGGAAGGGAACAGACAGACAGACAGACAGACAGACAGACAGACAGACAGACAGACAGACAGACGCAATAGATCGGCGCACAGAAAATGAGAAAGTCTGAAGTTTTGCACAGCCAGATGATATAAAACATTTAAGGCTAAGTTGACAGATAGACAGTCAAAACAAACATAATTTAAATACTAAATTGATTAGTAGCAGCCACATACAACAAGATAGCAACACATACAAATGAATAAGAAATTTCTTAGTTTAGGATGCATGTATTATTGTATATGAATATAAGGTACCTTTCACGCAGTGACGATAGAAACGAGATAGACACATGTTAAGGAATTTCTCAGTGTTACACAGGTAAACACAAGTACCATTTACACTTTAGACATAGGTGGGCATGAGACGATGATTAGGTGGATGTAGGTATATACTTACAGACAGCAGAGAAGAGGCCATCCACACCTGGGCACGACTCAGCACGAACTTATTAAGAATCCTCTCTTAACACTAACACTGTGAAGGTCCCCACG
Organism: Ellobium chinense; assembly: GCA_033807755.1. NCBI lineage: Eukaryota > Metazoa > Mollusca > Gastropoda > Ellobiida > Ellobiidae > Ellobium > Ellobium chinense. Next base: position 3,065,067 of record JAWQUT010000012.1, on the reverse strand, counting down.
AGACACAATGAATCAGAATATTATAAAGCGAGTTTACAGTTCAAGCTTCTTTGAAGCCAGAGACATTAATTCATCTTGAAGCCCGCGCACTCCTGCGAACTAGATAGATCTAGCTGCCTTCGTGTTTGCCCAGTCTATTTTCAGAATAGGTAAGTATTTAAGTTTTACCAAGTAACATAACACAAACGGGCATGACTCTCCTATATAACTATCACATGTCTGCCTAGTCTACCTAGTCTACCTAGTCCGCCTCAGGTAAGTCAGTGGCACACTTTGACGAGACCGCTCCCGGCTGGGTGCGACAGTAGAATGAAATAAAGACACAGAAAGAGAGAGAAAAAAATAACAACTACCAGGCTGATCTATCTGACACTAGTGCGCTACAACTTGGCACACAGGTGAGGGAAGAAACATAATTTTATGATGAAAAGTTAGAAGTAATCGCTGGCATGCCTCTGCGGTCGCGCAACTCGTAGCGACGATGGTGATCGGGTTGGGTGAGCATACGGGGGGAGCTGGGAACAGAGCTGGTGAGCAGGCTGGGAACCATGGGGCGAGCGGTGCAAGAGAGTGAACACTTGGTGGCGCGTTCAGCGACTGCTTTGCTCGCGACAATGAAACACGTCGAGGACAGAGCTGGATTCGACTCTGACAGCATTACTTTTTAATGCTGTTACAATACAGTGATGAAGGTGTATGGTCCTAGTGTTGATGATGATGATGACGACGACGATGAGAATAATAATTTGAATTTTAACTGAAGGGGGCATCATTCAAAATTTTACTTCTCTTTCATATCATTAAATGTGCCTGGGGACGGAATTGGATCCAACTCTGATGGCATTATTTTTTAATGCTGTGACAACACACTGACGAAGTTTATGGTCTTAGTGATGATGATGATGATGATGATGATGATGATGATGATGATGATGATGATGATGACAAAATGTAAGGTGTCTTTCATTTCATCAAACATATCTGACATTTTACTAGAAGAGTTTTTTTTTAAACTTTCTGTGATGGTGATAAACGATGTATTTTGAAACAATGATGATAATTAATATCATAACGATTTTTTTTAAAGATGAAAGATATAACATCTATGTATATTTACATCCTTGGAAATATGTTTTACAAATATCATACAGTGTTATGCGTTTCGTTCATGATAATACATACATATACAACAGATAACATCACCAAAACAAATCTATTACACAATCATTGTTAGTCGCCACAAATAGTCTCCTCCCCCTCCTCCTCCCCCTCCTAGCTCGAAAGCAAGACATTCATTCACACCTGGGTTGAGAGGAGCAAAGGAGGAAAGTGTCTTTCTCAAGAACACATTAAGAGTTGAATGCACAAACTTAGACCTCACAGTTTACGAGAACTTCTTACAAGCAAAACGGTCACGCTGCCTCTTCATGATGAGATCAAAACCTGTAATTTCAATTTATAACCTTGATGAGATATTATGATGATAATGAGAATCATATTATTCTTGAAGAAGACTGTTTCTGACTGAAAATTTGCAATATAAACTCCCTCTTATTTATATGTGATAACAAATATTTACGTCGGTTCCAAAGTTCTTAATTTTAAAATTCTTAAATGAAGACGACGATGATGGTGATGGTGATGATGGTGGTGGAGTTGTTGATGTTGATGACGATAATGATGATGATATTCTACAGCAAGCCATTTTAAGTACAGTCGTCCTAAGATTATTTTTTTCCCCGCAATGAAGAAAAACAACACTGTTTTCTACTGTTGTTGAAAGAATAAATCTCACAACCTATCAGGCAGACAGATGCACTGACAGAGAAAGCAGGCTCAGTGACAGCGCTAGGCCGATACTTCATTTTGGAAAGACTGATCGACTAGAGCTTTCACGGGTCGCATTCCAAAGATCTATCCTAGCTCGATCTTTATAAGTCGAACTTATATTAGCTTGATTGAGCTCTTTCAAGTTCCTTTTTTTAGGACCATTTTTGTTTAGCCTTGAAGAAAAGCATGATGTTTGAAAAGTTCGATATCGTCCTGTGGATATTAAAGTTTTGTTAAGCCTGAAAAACTACTTAAACAAATTGGACGTGAGGGTCGATCCTCAAACCTCCAGTCGATTAATCGAGCCTAAGGAAAAGATCAACTCGGCTCGGCTCGGCTCGGCCCGGCTCGTCTCAACTCGGCTCGGCTCGGCTCGATTTTGTGAGACGTGATGCAGCCTTACTCAGCGAAGGTCACTGGTCAAGTAGCGGGACGAGAGAGAGAGATGAAAGGCATGTAAAGTAGGATTCCGATCTTCTTTGGCCGTGCAGATTTTTTTTAAAGCTCCCAGTGGCTAGGACAAGGACTGGCCGTTTTCAGAAGTTAACGTCAGAGTGGTGAGAGCATGCACAGAGAGCTGCAACAGGACACAACAGATCACTTGACTGATACTGTCTGTTGTCCACGGGTAAGATCATTAGGTTAAACGTCTGTATATTATTTTATACCATGTATAATTTAACTAGCTGAGGTATCCCGATGTTGCCGGGCAGTGGAGGGGAAGGAAGGAATACCAAACGTCTCCTGAACGCATTTTTATTGTGTGTACCTCTCCATCTCCTCCCCTTTCCTTCCCCCGACCTCTCCCAACTCCCTCCGACAAGGCATAACAACAGCGCTTTCAGTTTCCGCCGATGAATACTGTCGGGTGCGCAAATTTTGATGACGTCATTCGCTGGAGGAATTTTCATTCGTTTCCGGACTGGGATTATCAATAGCCGTAGAAGGACCGAATATTTTTGTAAAATATTTCTTTTATTAATTCATCGATTCCAAATGGCAAAAATCGAAGGTTATTATGATGACCGTTTGAAGTCTGTAGCTGTGGTAGTTTGTTCAGAGAAGAGGCACGTGTGTTTCCAAGCTGCCAAATATATAAATAGATCAGAGGTATAGAACTTTACCCGCCAACGGCTGCGACATGTCACCTTCGCTAATGACCACATGAGTTCGCTCCACTATATGGTCACTATACACGTTTCATTGTGCGGTAAAAGACTTGCAGAAAGTTGGACACACGGACGCACAGACCAGCAAGTTTAGAGACAATTCATGAGAAAGTCATTGCTCCCCAGCGGAAACGCTTCCATGCAGACGGCCGGAGCTGGCCAATGACCGATGTCCAGCTGTCCACTGACAGGGAAACAGCAATCGGCTTTATCTGTCCGTCTGAGATTACCCAGTTTTCTCTCTGGGCGAACTTCATTAGTTTTCGCTATTCGACTATACTCTGAACTCTAGGAAACAAGGAGCTGGGGGCCTTTCTTTGCAATAAGCTTGTTAGTGTGTGCGTACCTTCCAGTAAAAAAAACTAGGAAATTATCATCTGTAGCTGAAACTAAATAGACTGCATTTCAGTTCAGTTTATAGATCACTCTCAGATATTATGCCGGCAGGGTCTTCAGGACATCGCAAGCCACATTTTCTGTATTTTATTACTTCCGCTTTTTACTTTTTCACTATCAGGAGAATGTGATTGGCTGATTTGGACTGTTACACTGACTTTTATTGGCTGATGCATCTTTTACTTTCGATAGGAAGATTTGATGTCATATTCACACTACTATTTAGCTTAAACTGAGGATAAAGTTTGCTAGTTGACTAATTAAGAACGGTCTACTGATAGGCTTTAGGCAAGCAGTCAAAATTATGAAACACACACACACACATATATATATATATATATATATATATATACTTACTTCCAAAAAGCAAAGAAACTTTATGTTCCATATTATGGTATGGCGAATTTTTTAGCCTCTCGCCTTCTGAAGGAGTTATCATAATTATGAATTCTCAGGGGCTAGACCGAGTTGAGATGCACAGCCTGCGGCTTCTGGCCGATAGTCTATGTTGCACAGTTATGAAGGGCGCATAAATCCAGAGAGCTATCACTACTTATTTATTTATTATATGAATGTTCATCTGTACATAAGGTACCTAAGCTTAATAAAATTCTTGTTCTTATTATATTGTTGATGCTATCGCCGACCATATTGTCCATAAAAGTTACAGCATGTAATGGATGCTCATTTGTATATTGAGTACCTAAGATTTAAAAAGTTATTGTTGTTGTTATATTGTTGTTGTACCGTCGTTCATAGTCTCCATAAAAATTACAGCATGTTTTCATCAGCCACTCTGAATTCAAAGATATCCTTTCTCATTGTTTGTCCGACGTTCGAACGTCTGTAATTTTAATACGTTAAAGATATTACATATATTTTCCTTTCTTTGGGTTAAACAACAAATGAGAATATAAAGTTGCACAACTTCCTGCTTGGAAAATGCGTCCCTTAGGTGGTTTACATTTTTGTCTCTCTGATCCCGAGGCCGAAGTGTTATTTTATTTTCCAGCAAGCGAGCTGAGAGAAAACGCCTCCCTTCTCTGTTGAATAATTAATTTCTTTTAAGAATCCGAGAACCATTTCACATTTCAGGGCAACAAAGTTACTTATCGACTGGTTTTTTTCATATTCACGCTTTTCCTATTTCGTAATGAACCCATTGATTGTTTCAGGCTGGCCAGTTTTTTAACTTGTGAAGACTGTGTTGAGTTTAAGGTGACAGTAGCATGGCATGACTGGCCAAAGACATTGGAGATAAGATGGGAGGAGGAAGAGAGGGGTGAAGCAACGTATGAACAATGAAAGGCATTATTCTTCTTCTCCTCTACCTCCTCCTCCTCCTCCTCCTCCTCCTCCTCCTAGCATTTCTTCTTCTTCTTCTTCTTCTTCTTCTTCTTCTTCTTCTTCTTCTTCTTCTTCTTCTCTACCCTCTAGGTCATGAGTTGAACCAGTGTGGGTCAGGAACTAGGTAGTCAGAAAATGGTCGACTTCATTGCTCAACGGCTTGGAAGTTTGGATCATATTGATTCATAGTTTACAGTGTCAGTCATTCTTTGTTAGAAGAATACACAGATATTCTGACAGACAGACCAAGCACGTAGCAGTAATAACACATAATATAATAACTTATAACACGTATAATAACACGCGTAACACGTATCAGGATAACACGTATCGGTCGCCTATTCAGTTACCTGTTACTTGTTGCTGGAAATATGATTACTGCACTTCGGACATGTCCATTTGTGCCCCAGTCCCCACGCTAAAAGCCGTTTCAAAGAAAGCAAGACAACTGTTCCGGTTGACATCTAAGTGAAGACAATTCTATTCCCTCCAGCGTCTGTACAGTTACAACAAGAAAGGTAACTAATTTGGAACCGATTGTTAAGAAACAACCGTTCTTAAATTGAATATGCGTTAATGGGTAACACGGACACACAGAATGTGTGATGTCCTAACCAAATTTGTCATTACTGATCGGACAGGGAAGGGAGGGAAGAAGAGAATAGAATATAAAATCTACAAAACCGCTAATCCCTAGAAGTGACATCATTCACAGAGACACCTCTGTGTCCTTTTGAACCACATTGTTTTTATCCCGCGTGTCTATATGTACCCATGCTTGCCGACTGCGTGTTGCTAACGTGTTAATCTATGCGTTTTGAGAATATTAAAGTCTCCTGCTGATGATGGCGTTTCGTGATATCCGTGGAATAGCTCCAAGTTTTTCTGTAGATGTTTCACATTCTGGGAAAGAGGCGCACAAAACAAGACATTATCCTGACTACGCCACAGGCTGAAGGCCTGACTTCGCCGGGCTAATGGTTTATACAGCTAGCGTGTAAGCTCCATCTTCCAAACAGTAAATCGCTTCGCTGTCATCCAGGACCTGTGGATTTCCATTTTGGTAACTTACTTACTTAAATAGTATGCCTGCGGGGCCTCTGGTTATGAAAGGCTTAAATATAGCTTCTGACCTGACCTATTTATTGGGATTTCCTATTCCTATCCAAAACTGGAAGCTATTATTTATGTAGTTCAGATGAAGACTATTACGAGTACTTTGCTGAACGCAGCTTTGTCATCCCTGGTATTCATCTATGGAATCTGTCTGGGGAGATTTTAGAATCTCCGAACACAAGAGCCACTCTAGGTAGAATACAGCCAAAAACTATCCAGCCTGTTCCTTTGTCTCATGAAAAGATAGAGTTAATAATGACCATCTGTGGTTCTGCGATTTCATGCAATAAAATGTAACACATTGCTCACATACACTTTTTTTTTTTTGTATTGCGATAAAAATAATGCTTAAGCAGGCATTTGCTTTGGGTAATTTGGTTGAGAATACTGATGGTGTTTTTTTTTCCTCTTCGTCTCCGATGTCGGTAATTGCTATAGAACTAGGGAGCGGATAGAGACGCCGCCTCTGGGCTCATGCCCCATGGTAGGAGATGGTGGCTGCAACACCAGGGTCGAAGTGAAAGAGAGAGAGAGAGAGAGAGGAAAGAGACAGGGAGAACAGGAAGAGAAAGGGTAGACAGGGGGGAATACCAGAGGGTAGAAATAGATTATTCGAAAATGAGAAAGAAATCAAAAATAAAAGACAAAGCGAACGTTGTATATTTTTTTATGAGGTGGGGAGGGAGGGACACGCAAATGATGGCGATTTCAGGAGTGACGAGCGAGAGAAAGACGGAGGAAGGAGGGGAGGCGAGGGAAAAGGCTCCAAATTTTACTTCACCACAGAGTGCAAGATACTTCTGTCGTTCTGTCCTGCTCCTGCTTAGAATAAATTTATGTGCGAGACCAAGGTATCATGGCGGTGATTTCAGGAAAGGGGACACAAGAGAAAGAATGAGTTATTGTTTTGTTTTGTCTTATTTTTAAATATGAGATTAGAATTTTTTTTTTTTTAGAAATGTAAACTCACACTAGAAGTTTATGACAGTATGATGGAAATAGATAGTAGTCACTGTCACCCAACTCCTGCTTGGCATTACTACAATCAAGTTATACTGATATTTATACTTAGAAGGTCAGTCAGTCGGTCGGTCAATCAATCAGTCAGTAGTTGGTTTGTTGGTTGGCTGACTTAGCTGTCTGGCTGGCTGGCTAGTCGGTCGATGGCTCGGTCGGTCGGTGGGTCGATCGGTTGATTGGTCGGTCGGTCGGCTGGTTGGCAGACTGGCTGGCTGGCTGGCTGACTGGCTAGTTGGTTAGTTGGTTGGTTGGTTGGTTGGTTGGTTGGTTGGTCGGTGTTAGGACATGCGAGTTAGTTTCAAGGGTAAGACGGTTCCAGATCCCGAGAGTAATGAGCATAATTAAGCTTGTATGTTCGTGCCTTTGTAATATCGTAAAAAGGCTAACACTGCTATGAGTAGAAGTTATTACACCATTGTCATCTCTCTCTCTCTCTCTCTCTCTCTCTCTCACACACACACACACACACACACACACACACACACACACACACACACACACACACACACACACACACAATCTGTCTGTCTGTCTCTCTCTCTCTCTTTCTCTTTCTCTTTCTCTCTCTCTCTTTCTTTCTCTCTCTCTCTCTCTCTCTCTCTCTCTCTCTCTCTCTCTCTCTCTCATCTCTCAACACCCCTCGAAGCGTGCGCGGCTCAGAGCCAAAAAGTGAATGCACAGCTGCGGTCTTCGCTGCTCATGTGGGTCATTATAAAGAGAGAGACTGAGATAATTGCGCATTTTTGTTTTGTTTGGGTCTCTACGCCTACTATAATTACTGAGTAATTTTGAGTGACCTTGATTTTTGCATTCATTATTAATAGCGAGCGTGGAACCAGCCTGGAAATTGCAAGGTAATAGCCTTGTTTGGGTCAAGTAGCAACTAAACAATAATTCTTTGACACAGATATTTGCCGACACACCCATTGCTGGCAGGTGGTAAACATACAGCGTAATTTATTGTATGTTTACACATGGAAAACAGAGCAGGGACGTAGCTACCGCCCAACCGGTTTCCCTGTAAATGTCGAGGATCCCGAAGTCAGACTACAGACATATCTAGCCATCAAGGCTGACTAATGGTGGACATATTGTAATAGAAACACTTTGCATTTGTATAGCATCTATCTCGTTAGGCAGGTCTAGGCGCTTAGACATATTTACATTATCTCAGATATGCACACAAACTCAGTTCAAAAAGTGGCATTCTCTGGCATGCGGAAGAGACAGAGAGATAGCGAACAATCCTCTGACTAGCGATAGGTGTTTGATATATATATATACATATATCTGCTTTATTCATTGGGGTATAGATCACTGTTGATTCTTGCCACATACCCCTTCGATACAAGGTCTTTCATAAGATGTTCAACTAATAAATTTGAAAATGTAAATGGTTCCCGCCATTTTTCCGAGCTTTTTCTTCCGGTTTTGTACGAAGTGAGACACATTTCTAACAAACCTTTAGCAGGTGTGCACCTTTCCCCACTATGACTGGCGCGCACCAACCAAAAGCGTATTCTTTGCTCAGGACTGCCTACAAAATATGAGGAAGGGGTGTGGATTACCATTTTGTCATATTGCAGGGACCAAACAAACGTAGCCCTGAATTTCATTCAACCTACTCTCAAAGATATCATGACCTAAAGTACGTCTAGACATCATTTTTTTTACACGTTTAGAGGGCAAATGATTCATCCTGCACAAACATTGTAATAGGCCGGCGATCGGGTTACTGGACAGGAATCGTTTTCCTGCAGTAGTTAGTGTGGAGGTTATTGCATTGCTGGAGATTAGAAAAGTTAGCCCAGTCGATAGTTTTGTGAAAGAGACAGCCCAGTCGATAGTTTTGTTAAAGAGAGGAGGGCAGTTTGGTTTTAAGACAAGGAAAGTCAGAGAGTGAGAGGTGAAGTGAGTGAGTGAGTGAGTGAGTGAGTGAATGAGTGAGTGAGTGAGTGAGTGAGTGAATCAGTAAGTGAGTCCGTGAGTGAATCCGTGAGTGAGTGGGTGAGTCCGTGAGTGTGTCCGTGAGTGAGTCAGCCAGCCAGCCAGCCAGCCAGCCAGCCAGTCAGTCAGTCAATCGGTCGGTCGGTCGGTCGGTCGGTCGGCCATCCACTCAGAGAAGCAGTGGGTAATGCAGTTTGTGAAGAGAGAGAATCTTCTACAAAATCAAGAAAGAGAGAATGCCTAAGTCGAATAGATGGGACATGTTTTGACGGCTGATTAGTATGAGAACAAATCTAACATTTAATTATGAAAACACGAAGGAGTTACATTTTGTTTCTTACATTTTGTGGAGAGAGGGAGAGGGAGAGAGAGAGAGAAAGGGNGGGGGGGGGCTTTGATAGTGTAAAGCAGAGAAAGGGCATTAAAAAGAAGAACTAGTTGAAGATGCTGGGGTTGTGAAATCCAGTAAGACTAGACTAACACTCTGAGATGTCCATGGTGAATGTAAACAATACTGACTGGGGACCAGGACGAGAGCATGGAGCAATAGCGTCAAGACAAACAGAGACTGGAAGAGTGAGAGCATAGACTGGGGGCACACACTGGGGGCACACTGGAGGCACAGGCTGGGGGCACAAGACTGGGGGGAGGGGGCGCAGTTATAGCGCTAGCAAGTGAATTTATTTTTTGTTCTTTATCTTCATCGCCAGCATTTTAGTCACTACGGAAGTCAAAACATTTTTGAAAGATAGTGATGGGGACTGCAGAAAAGAATGGAGTCTATCCTTCGCTCTGATGCACTGGAGAGAATATTGTGTGGGTCTAGACTGCTTCAGTAGTAGTGACAGAAGTAGTAATAATAGTAGTAGTAGAAACAGCAGCAGAAGCAGATGCAGCAACAATAGTATGCTTACTTAAATTACTATTTTAATCTTTTTCTTTCATACGCAGCATCATGTGTTGACTGAAATATGTAAAGTTGACATCTCCGCAAAGGGAAAGGGCATGGAGAAAAATAAATTACTAGTCTAATCATATATTTATGTGATTCCCATTTTTCGTGTAATTCTCCTCGGAGTGACGTAATCTTACGTGCTTATCATTGTTCTTTTGATATAATATCTTGGTAGAATACGTGTAAGAATATGTTTTTAAAAAATGAGTATTAAAGTCCAAACTGTCAAGACAGTCCTTTCCTCAGAAAGTTACTTCAGAGAGGAGGAATTGTAAGTCATCATCATTGTCAGCAATAGCAGCAGCAGCTGCAACAAGAACAGCTCAAAAGTATCATAAATTTGATAAACCTCAGACTCTAAAAATACTGTATGTAAGAAAATGTTAACGAAAGACAAAACTCAAGAGCGTGCGAATTAACGGTGGAATCTATTACCATCGCCATTAATAAATGGTGCTGAATGCACCCTTAGTAGTTTTCAATATGCAGCATTACCATCGCAAGAATTACATTAGTGCATTGGAGCTGAATGCATACTTGGTGGTGTTCAACATGCAGAGTTAATGGTAATTCTTACGATGGTAAGAGATCCCATGTTTAACGTGCAAGTTCTCTTCTGAATTCAATAGGCGAAAAGTTACTCTGTACTATCATCACTTTGTCATCATGAAACCAGTCAGAAGTGATACAGGGTAAAATCTTAATATGGGCGGTTTGGACATGAAATGAAGCCATGAAGCGACTGACTGACTACACGACCCGGGTAAAATCCTTGATTTAGACGTAGGGTTTAGTTTAAGATCAGGATCATGATAGGCCAACTGGGCTAAGGGCTGGGTTAGAGGCATGGTTAGGAGTATGATTGAAATTGGATTTAAGGAGAAGAACGGGATTGTTTTTGTTGTTGTTGGTTTTTTTTGACACGACTTTGTGAGTGTATTCAGATAAATTGCTCTGTTTCCTAAAGAGGAACTCTTTTCCACCATAAGTCTTTTGATATAACCCCCATGTACTCGAGAAACCAGAGGAGGTCAAATGACGATGATCTCCCTGAAAGTCCTGGGATGATGCTGTCACAGTAGCCTCCCCTAGCAGAAAATCCCGTCATTCTCAGCTCTCTATCCGTTCTCATCCTTCGGGGATTGGAGATTCCCTGCCCTCGTTGCGTCATCCATTGAGTCTGAGTGCTGCAAGTCCTCATTTATTTGGTAGACATAATATGTTTTGCAGTCAGTCAAATGTGGCTTACGTCTTGTTTTTTCTTAAGGTATAAAGATACTGGTATGATTTGAAAGCGTATTGTATATTTTGTTATGAAGTGAAAAAAAAAAAGTCCTAACCTAACGTTAGGCCCGAGATTCAGTCGTTTGAAGATGCACTGGGTCAACCCCATGCAATTATTTTTTGGGGGTGGGGG
>JAWQUT010000012.1:3026369-3040998 GCA_033807755.1 Ellobium chinense | reverse complement strand
GGGGGGGGAGATACCACACAAGACTTTATCATTGTAATCCAAAAATAGTAAGCGCTCGATATTTTTTTTTCTTCTATCATTTCGCCCTTTCCCTGGAGGATTCTATAATTTCTCGTCTTTTTTAATAGGGTTGTGCCTCAGTCGATATTTTTAAATATCTACTAAAGTGAGTACTCACTACTTCTAATTGGTCGATATTTATACTGTGACGTCACAATGAACCACGAGACCGTTGTAACTATCGAGGTCAAAGTTCGAACTAATTCTCCGCCGGCTATTTGAAGGAAAGATCCGCTCCGTTAGATGTTTTTAAGGTTGACGTCGACATAAACCAAGTTTAGCTTTGTCAAGAGTCATACAGTATTGAGAATCAAAATAAATATAAAAAATTATATCGAGTTACCAAAGACGAAAAGTTAACGTAATTCAAAGTCCAATTAGTCTGAGACTCAGGTTGCAGGAGCCCAGTTGGTAAAAAAAAAAAAACTGGACTATCAGAGTCGATAATAGCAGAGTATACAATAATCGTAGAAATAATCGTATAACATGAAACCACGCCGCAAAAGTAGTGAAATTCAGTCTTGAATTTGTTTAAAAAAATAATTGTTGCAGGCAGTGTTTCCCAATGGCTTCAGCGGATTTTATTTGTGCGGGCTTGTGCTCTGCAAAAGAAGGCCAAAATTTTAACCCCGTTTCATCTAATTTAAAATTGTGAGAAATCAGAATGAAAGAATCTTAATGTAAACAGTAAAAAATTTGAGCACAGTGATGGCACCAGACCTGCAGACTAGCCTTGGCCTTCTCGAAACGTTCCTGTGGTTTGAGGAAAAAATTTTATTAAATGGCTCAAAGAGGCTTTTATAATTTGGCTCCTGCAACCTGAGAGTTAACAAAAAAAAAAAATAAGATAGAATTTCAAGAGCAGTTGTTGCGACTTCCATTGATATAAATGTTTCTTAAGAGATATTATTTTTTTAATACTTATTTATTACCCACCCAATATATAGAATGAATAATTCATAAATTTAATCACAGAAGTAGTATCGATGATCTTGACCAACTCAGCTTTCGGAAGGAAGTACTCGCGCTGTGAGCTAGTATCGAGAGAATTCGCCGTCGATATCGAATTAGGCGCAGGCCTACTTTTTATACATTCTGAATTCGATTTTTGTCCTCGCCTGGCAAGACATCCCTAGACTAGTCTCACTTTCTATTTGTTACTTTCTATTGGCTTGAAACTAGGATCAGTCGGTGATTTAATGGTGGGTTAATAGGGGTGTCACCGGCCTGTTGGTGAAGAGAGTATAGAACAGTCACGGCAAATAGGAAGACTCCTGCCATCGTTAGTGAGCTGGCGAAGCATCTCTCTCTTGTCGAAATAATAAATCAACGATGGAAGATACATTACAGAAATGATTCCGCCGTTTTTCCTCTCTTTTATGGTACTAACCTTAAACCCTCTCGTTATATCATGTTTTTCAGGTCATGAAATGATCAATATAGCCATGACCTCGTTAATCTGTATGGAATACTTCCTTAGGAAATATGACGTTCTGGTATGTCGGATACGACACGGGATTGTTACTTTGGCATATACCGGTACGTCTAAGAGCTGTATATAACAGAGTGTACATGTATGTTATATGTAGCGACAAGGTTAATGCTTCATGACACCATGACTATTCTTGTGTGCCAGGAAATAGTTTATCATTTTCTTTTTACAGCCCTTCAGTAAACTTGTTATATCATTCTTTTATCGTTAAGGAGAAATAGGGAATCCTCGTCAGTGTTTCTGTCTGATGGACTGATCTTAACCGAGGTTTAGACCGAAGCACTCACTGTGAGGCTCTGACGAGAATTTCCCCATTTGTTTTTTTAAGGCAACATATCTGTCTCGAAAATGGGAATAGAAGTTTGCACAATATGCAAAGGACGATCTTTCCCTTCCGCCAGTTATTGTGTGTAAATCCGAGGAGTGTCAGCTTCTTCACTTCTTTTATGAAATTTGCCAGACTACCAGGGTTCGATCCATGTCCCTAACCATCAGCATATCATGCCCTTGGGAGATCCCGTGATACTGCAGTCAAATCATACATAAATCGCACCCTTAACTGAAAGCAAACGTAGGCTGCCTGACCCTGGCCCCAAGTACATCTGACTGTTTAGGGCACGCCCGCCTATAGCTTTGTTTAAGGTGAGAAGCAGTTTTAGATGGAGAAAACACACATGACAGAGTACAATGATAATGTCTAGAGACTGTCCTAAGTTTGCCTCTCGATATTTAATCCTACCCCAAACTCTGTCCTAACTATAAACCAAGTTCTAGTTCTTGATATATTGTCTACGGAATTTGCCGGGGTTCTGGGGTCACCAAGAGTGCAGTGCAGTGCAGTGCAGTGTGCAAAAATGCAACCCTCTATTACCCTTTTCCTGAGTTATTGTAGGGCTTGGTCAGCTTTCCGATCATTTAGTTGCCAAGTGCGCATATTGTGGGTCACGATTGTTGGTACTGTATTATGTCCATCGCATTTTCTTATCTACATTTTTGATCTTCATAATATTAGAACTATTTGTGTAAAGCTGTCGACATATGATCATGTCTTTTTCTCTTTTATGTTCTCATATGATCATGTCCCAAGAAAATCACCGTCCTAAAAGACGACAGTTAAATCCTGCCACGAATATTGTTTACAAGCAAGAGAACCTACTTCCCTTTCAGAGCATACGGCAGGCTTGTGACTAGTGGCGAGTTCGTCATTAAGTGCAACCTGTGCAGAGCCGGGTTAAAATTTAGCTCAGAATATAAAGAATTATAACTGATTTCAAAGAAATGCAGAGACCAAGCAAAACGGAGACCCTTCTTTATTCAAAGCATTTGTCTTTTAACTTTGCGTTATTTTCTTAATACAGTCATGGATTTGTATTATAGATCTATAGCTACAAGAGCAATGGGTCTGACACAGTCTAGATTCAGGTTTATGTTGTTTAAAAAATGCGGGATGGGGGAGGGAAGGGATGCACAGGCAGTTTTGGGGGTCATGAGCCGCCACTGCTTGCGACCACGTAACTTTGCTTGGGAACCGAAAGGGAAAAGCTTTTTCTAGGTTATCTTCCTGAGAATACCCCCCACCTGAGTAAAAGGATCACCTGTCTAAACGATTTTATGTGAATGAATTTATGTTTTGTGTTTTGAATGAAACATTGTCCCATACACAGGTTTGACAAGATTCAAGATTCAAGAAACTGTATTTCGCTCAATTTATTAACATAAAACTATAAGCATCCAAAATAATGTCAATGCAGTTAACAAATTGCATAAACCACTCTTCGCCCCTTTCCTTCCCCCCGGGTCCCTAATCAAGCCAGCACGAGTTCTGTGACCATGTGCATAGTGCCCGGCTGTCGACAATGCATGCCATGATGTGCCAATATTGATCAGAGAGCATCGGCATCAATGTAATCTGAGCCAGCTGTAAACAGAAAGGTGGAGCCGAATACCAGAAGTGCAATCAAACTTTAATATCGCCAGGCATCCTAGTCTTGTAGCTTACAGTAAATCAACCAGAGGCAAAATGTTGAGTCAGGCCGAAACCGTATGATACAGATTAGATCTATACATCGATGGAGAGCGCAAAATGCACGATTTGCTTTTCATACTGTAAGAGAGATAGTCATTTAGATACGGCAGTTTTGCACTGATTTATTTATATGCTGCATATAGATAAACAGGTACATAAATATCGCGCACGTGCAAAGGCCAAAACGTTTTTCCGAAGATGAATATAAACAAAGTTTTTTGTTGTTTTTTTTTTAAGATTGCCTTAATGCTGTAAACCCAGGGAGAATCAGCTTGCGAAGGTTGTAACTAGGCGAGTTTCTTTCCCAAGAATTTCGTACAAGTCCTATACATATCAATAGTAACAGTAGTAGTTGTATAGTAGTGGAAGTGGTGGTGGTGGTGGTGTAGTAGCTATGGTAGTAGTAGTAATAGTAGTAGTAATGGTGGTGGTGGTGGTGGTGGTAGTAGTACTCCTAGTAGAAGTAGTAGTAGTAATTGTAGTGGTAGTAGTAGTAGTAGTAGTAGTAGTTGCAGACAGTATGAGACGGTTTATGGAATTTGCCGAAGTTTAAGTTCTCTTGACATTAATTTGATTCCATAATATTTCTTTACTCCGAATTATAATTGCATGTGATTTCATTTTATGAACCCACTTAAGACGGGCAGATACAGTATGCGAGGAAACTGTGGTTGTTTTCTTAATTACTGTAAATAAATGAACGAAACTGGATGAAGTTTAGGTAGCTTTTTTTTTCTTAATGTGTGTCCTGTATTCGCAGAATGGACGTTTTCTTTACTTCTTTTTTAAGCTTTGCCTCTTACCTTTCGATAAGTGAAAAACGTGACTGCGTGTAGTCATATTATGTCTAAAGTGTTTGTAGATGTGTACCCGCGAATGTGTGCATGTGTTTATGAATGTGGATGTGTGTACGAGTCTACATTGAGTGTCCTTTTCATAGCAACAGCACGAAAAGGTAGCTAGGAAGCACAGACAGACAGAGAGACAAAGAGACAGAGAGAGCGAGAGACAGTGAGAGACAGAGACAGAAAGAGACTGTAGTCAATGATACGAGCCAAATCAGGAGCCTATTCCCAGCGACATCATGGTTTCTGCTGTCAGGCACTTTGTTCAATTTCCACCGCGGCCACCCGATGCCCTTCACCTGACAACTGTCCCTTCCAGCACTGTCACCGGAGACATGTAATTGTGCTGCAGCCTGGCCGCGGACAATTTGCCTCACTTAATTTGAAAACAAGTGAATGAAACAAATGTCGAGGTCTTCATGGCAACTTGGGCAAGGCTGCCATCCATCGATCTGGTTCCGTCGCGTCCTTTCAAGTCTCTTCCAGCCAGAGTGGCTATAGGGACCTATCCAAGTCTACGTCATTTTTTTTTTGTGGTTCATGTCTGGAAGTTGGAACAGTTGTTGTTTTTTTCTTTTCTTTTCTGTTACATATTTAATGGCTTCATTCAGCCACCAAAACGCCAATACTTTAACCAACTCGCTATGTTGGTTATGCATATCCTTTTGTTAGTTGAGAGCTTGCGCATTGACGATGGGAGCTCTTACCATCAAAAAAAAATTACAATTAACTCTGCATGTTGAACGTTACTAAGGGTGCATCCAGCATCAATGTATTTACTGTAATTCCTACGATGGTAAGAGACCCCATCGTTAATGCTTAAGCTCTCAACAAATAGTTCTTATATGTGCCGGTATGTTCTAGAAGTAGCATTCCTACGTTGTATCCGATGACGCACCCATACGTCCTATTTCCTTACATAAAGAAATATTCTCGCGTACAGTCTATAGAACTCATGGTAACTTAGTGACATCGTCACCTGGAAAACATGATATAGCAATGAGACCGGAAGGGAGGCATAAGGCTAGAAAACTTTCTAAAAGTGGCAGTTACAATGCACGGTCACCTTGTCGCGGGATTGGCATCACCTCATAAATGAGGAACGCTCTCCCCTCTGCAGAAACCGTAAGTTTGGTCGGCGGATGGTCACCTTTGGTTTCTGTGCTCGGCAATATTGTGAAAGAATTTTGTGATTAGGTGAAATTTCCAATCACTATGTTCCAATACATGGATATAAATTTCTTCAGACTATCTTCCAAACCAATGTTATCATCGACATCATCAATATCATCATCACTACAACATCACCACCACCGCCTCTTCTGTCCAAACCACTTTTGCTCACATCCCAAACAAACACCACCGCCTTCACCATCACGCTTGGAAATCAAAGTAGTTACAATGTCAACTGTACATGACACAAACGTCGTCGGCGATTGTAAACAGTCCCTACAAAATCACAAAACTGGCCATGGGGAAGGGAAACGTGGTTGGATTTTAATTTTAAAAAGCTTAGATAGGTGCAATAGTTTTTTACAGACTCGGAATAGAGGAGGTTTTGTCACTCACGTGTAAATTGTGTGGTTGATGCTACCTGATCACTACTGTGTCAAAAGGCCTAAAATTTTAGGTAGTCTCATTTGCTGGCAAAGTTCTTAAAATCTAACTGATTTCGGGGCATATTTCTCTATGTCAAAATATGAATGGTAACTTGTATGGTTTAGATAAGTCAGTGAAAAGTGAAAAAGCTTATATATATCCAACAGTGGAGAAAAAAAAAGCATTGGTTACTTCATAACTTAGTACTGTTACATTTCTTTTCTGACGTGAACCAAGAATGACTGCGGTTGCAGTGGAAGGATCTTAAGTACGGAGAGACCCCTTTTATAAATTGACTTATATTTTGATTTGCTGCTTTTGCTGCTTTGAACCGGCTTCTGTTCAGTAGTTCGCTTCAATTACCTCGCCTTTCGTCCCAGAAAAAAACAAAGTGAACGTTTGTGATAAATAGGAATGGAAAGTATTATCCTTAGTGCAGAGATTGTTGGAATATTTTAACGCTCATTAACCCATTATTTACTAGATCGCCCGCCATTACCCGCCCCCAGGTTTTACTGCATCGCCCGCGATACACCTTTAGGTGTGAAGACTAGACAAGTGGCTTCGCGAAGCCTATCACTCAGCTGCCTATTATTACCATAATAATGTATATAGATCTAGATAGCCTTGTTTGTTTTTGTTTCTTTTTCTTGGGTGACGTTTATGTTGATTTTAACAAAGTTGTACGTCTTGACCTGGTATTAGGAGGGTTAAACCGTTTAATAACTAATGCATGTTTGTGTTCTCCCAAAGGTGACAGTAAACAGCTAGATAGTCCTGGCTGATTGCCAAAGATATCATTAGTTATTTGAGTGCACTTTGCGTGCTTTAAATTGTTACAACGTGCAAGGCAACAACAAAAAAATTATGCTGTTTTAATAATACAGAAAATGTTCACTCTTCATTGAATTTTATAAGATACTTTTTATCTTATTGAAAGTCAAATTACATGTACAGAAAAAAATTAACATAAAAATTGATTGCACTTTTATCTACCCCTGAGGAAATTTGTTTACAATGCCATACATCTCATTCATAATACAAACACATAGAACAGCACACCTCATACAAGTAAATACATAATATTACATTTGAAACATAATTATAACAAGGCGATTGCTGGCCGCCCCGACGCAGCGTCCTGGTCCCCTCAACTCTAATGCCAGGTATTCATTTACACCGAAATCGAGAGGTGAAAAGGGAGTGAGGGTCTTTCCCGGTGACACTTCAGCGTAAAGCGCCCGGCCAAAGAGTCGAATACACAAACCTTTGACTTGTCAGTACTCAGCTTCTGAATACGACTCGTCAACCGCCCGACCATCTGCTTTAATGGTGAAGAAGCAAAGCACAGCTGGAACGACTAATGAACTGATACGTTTAATTCGAAGAAAATCATATTTTAAAACACGCCCTTATTTGCTTGCATCTAGGGTAACACCCTCCACACACCCCTGCCATGACCCCATTTTATTACAGTGAAGTGCTGGGCTTCTAACCAGTGTCTCTGGTCAGTGTCAGACCTTAACATCAGAGGTGTAGCTTCGGCTGAAAAACCATCGCTTAATCTGAGCTAACGTAGGGTCATTTTGTTCGTTCACGGAAAAGTGAGATGAAGGCGCTGAGGTAAGAAGTGTGAAATGTAATTTCGCAAGACCAAACTAGAAAAAACAACTCGTCTTGCTTATGCCAGATGACTGTAGGCATTGATCTATTAAAAATGCACTTGGATTACGATGAAGTGATGTGGTTGCCTTTATTGTTGTTTTTGCTGCTGCTGCTGTTGTTGCTGCTGATGCTGCTGATGCTGCTGTAGCCGCTGCTAGTGCTGATGCTGCTGCTGCTGCTGCTGCTGCTGCTGCTGCTGCTGATGATGATGATGATGATGATGATGGATCTGCTATTGCTGAATGACATTAAACCGAACAATTAACAAGAGAAAACTAGACATTTCTTTCATCACAGCACTGTTTACTTCTGAGAGGTATGTAACCTACGCCACAGGAATGCAGAGAACTACTGTGCAAATGCTAGCGTCATGTTATGGGTTGCTATTTTCCCGTGGAAAAGCGAGACTTTATATTTATGGTTTGGCAAACGGAGCTGCCAAGTCTTTCGCCTCATTCCCGTTTAGTGTGCCAGTCATGCGTTCAAGGCCAGTACACTTATTTCTTAGATGCTCACGCTTCCGTCGCTGTTTATCTGTGATGAAAAGAAAAGTGATGATAGTAACAATAATGAACTATTGACATGCAGAAGACATTGATAGCAGATCTTGGATGATGTAGAAGTGGTTCTCGTAATTACTGTTGTTACCGTTGTTGTTGTTGTTGTTGTTGTTGTTGTTGTTGTTGTTGTTGTTGTTGTTGCTGTAGCATTAGTTGTTGTTGTTGTTGTTGTTGTTGTTGTTGTTGTTGTTGTTGTTGTTGTTGTTGTTGTTGTTGTTGCACATGGTGGTGATAGTGGCAGTGGTAAGGATTGTGATGATAATTAAAGGAGTAGTGGTAACAGCAGAACAGTAGTAGTAAAGATCAGACGAGGATGGTTTACATGACATGCTCACAGTCTTCTTACCCATAGTATTATTATTAAGAAATATGTAAACAAACATTCATTCACCACTGCCAAAGGGTTGCTGATGCTGTTGCCACCACTGGTGATGACAGTGATGATGATGATGGTGATGATGATGATTTTTTTTGAGAGTTTCTATATTTTGAAAATAATGATGATAATGATAAAAATTGGCAGCAGTGATGGTGGAGGCAGCGACAGCTGAGTAGCAGCAGTATGTACATGCATCTAGAGTGGCAATGAGAAGGGAAAATGGTACCACACTTTAGACTCTGTACCCTTGAAACTTATTCTCAATGAAGTGAAAGCATAAGTACCGAGCTATAGATATCTTTCATTTACTGTAATTGAAAGCTAACCCTCCATTCCCTTCTGTTCATAGACATCAGTTGGACAATGGATAAGCCGGCATTATCTCGGGATTTTCTCACCTAGTGCTTGGTTGAGAGTTCAAGGTTGGACAGAGCAAGAGATAAATAAAAACCACACTTGGGACAGTCCTTACATATTATCAACATCTAAAAACTCTCTCCCGTGAACTTTCCCTTTCTTACCGCTGTCCCTAACCTTATGCCAAGCACTAGTTGGGAGATTCCCGAGATATGCCGGTAAGGCAACCAGTGAAACCACTGTAGCAAAATTATTCCAAGTACAACACCAAGGCATCAAATTTTGAATGGACTAGAACAGCAGGCTTTCTTTTTACCTTCTGGCGATGTCTGCATCAATGAACGGCTGGCAGCACAGACTAAGACTCTACAGAGTTGACATGTCTTTGGGAATATGGGTACCCAAGATCATTACACCATAATAAGTCTTCATTTAGATATGACCTGCAATCCTAACCCAGCATCGTGGAAGGGAGTCCTGAAATACTGCAGGTAAGCCACTCAGTGAAATTACTGTAGCAAAATTATTCCGACTACAGTACCACGGGAATCAAATACTGAAGGATCTAGAACAGCAGGCTTTCTTTCACCTTCTGGCGATGTCTGCATCAATGAACGGCTGGCAGCACAGACTAGGACTCTACAACTGACATGTCCTGGGGAATATGAGTACCCAAGATCATTACACAACAACAAAGTCTTCAGGCTGAGCCTGGTTAAGATTTTAACATTTTTACTAATTTTCGTTAGTGTTGATGTTTAACCCATTCTCACTCGACTTCACTGTCAGACCGCCATTTTCATTTACCCACGAGACAGGCTAAAAAACGAAACCCGAACAATGCAGAAAAAAAAAATAATTGACGCGTGTGGTGTTTATAGGCGGCAATGCGGAAATGAGCCCGTGTATATTATCGGTGTAAATTTGGCTGCTATAGGAATGGGTTAATGTCATATGTTAAAATTAGGTCAGTGCACATTTTCTTTTTTATCCTTACATTCCGAACTTTAGGCCAATTTTTTATAACAATTCAGAGCTTGTGCATTAATGATAGGATCTCCTATCATTGTAAGAATTATATTATTGCATCGGTGCTGAATGCACCCTTAGTGGTGTCCAACATACAGAGTTAATGCAATTCTTACGATGGTAAGAGATCCCATCGTTAATGCGCAAACTTCAATTATCGGAATTCACGTATGATCTCAAACTCCTGAGGACATAACAAGTTTTTTCGGGAATCAGGTTTGATCACGTTTCATGCTAATAAAAGAATTGTTCGCGTTTCCGTTACCCTTGTTTATGTAGAACGATCACGTTAAACGGTAACACGGACGATAAAATGCATGGTATGAATTCAGTGGAGTACGGAGCTGCATGTGTAAGTAAACCAGGATGAAAGTGCGCACCTTCTTAGAGACAACAAACTTCTTAGAGACAACCAACCTCAGAATTCAGAAATGTGACTGACAGATGTAATCTGAAATTTTATTGGCTTTTATGTCGTTCACTTCCGGGTGTTTCAAGAATACAAATCCGGTGAAGCGGTTTCAATCAAAACAAAACGTACAGAGGTATCAGACTGGCTGCTGCAATTTGAAACCTTCGCTTCCAATGGCTGACATAGAACTCTTGCTTTAATTTTTTTCTGTGAACTGGCTTACTCCATACAAACGGGAAGTTCGATCAACAAAAGAGACATGAATTTGAGAAGCGTTTTTCTCGCCTTTTTTTTTTCCATTTCAGTGATAACAGTTATTGCCCTGAAAAGCAAGGGTCAGGGGATGCAGGAATATATCTGGCATACTACCTGGTGATGCGATGTCAAACTGTCGTTGACTCTCATGAGCTACGCTGAATAGAATGAGTCTGCATACGCTTCCATAAACTTGCCGCTACTGTTCTATTATTATTCTATTACTTCTAGTGAAGTATTTGCTTTAACGACAACTTCATCACAAGCATGTCATGCATAATACAGGCCTAGCACTGGGTGCAGACGGAACGCATTATAACAATTGCTTATTACCTGCAGAGAGTAAAGAAGCGGAAAGTGGAAAATGCGAAGAGTAAAAACAAAAAGGGAAGGCACTGAAGGGCAAGTCCAGTCAACAAGATCAACAAAGAAAAAAGCATTGCCCATTAACAAGGAGATGAAGGAGACAGCATACACCACGGAACAAAGGAATCTGTGGGCAAAAGTAATGAGAAGAAAAGATAATTCGCAGTAATTAAGACGACCGTTAAATGAAGAAAAGAACGATGATGGAAGCGAAAAGGAAAGTTGGGCCCGGAGAGAAAGAAGGGGTGGTGCATCCGGTGGCGGATTTAGGGATAGGCTGAATGAGCCATGGCTCTGGGCCCCTACGCGTTGGGGGTCCTGCACGGGGAGACGAGCAAAATATAATATTATGATGTTCATTGAGCCTAGAGAAACGGGGGGCAAAAATGAGAAAACTGAATGAAACTGAAAAAGGAATGGAGACTGCAACTGCAATAATGTTTTCCAGGCACCTCCCTCCAGCCCAAGGCCCAGTTGATCCGAAATCCGCCTCTGACTGCTTAAGATGAAGAGAAGAATAATTCCTGGTTGATAAATGAAGCAAGAAAATGTTGAGGAAGAAAATCCTCCGTTGGAAGGGGAAAAAAACACCATTTTTGTCTTTGCCTGAGGCTTATAACTTAACTGTGTGCAAATCTCGCGTAAACACTTTAAACATTGATTTTTCGGGTTAACTTTTTTTTCTTTCTTTTTTTCCCTTGTCGTTTCCTTGTTTGCTCTTCCAGCCAGCGTGTGCGTCGTTATGCTACCAACGGCGCGTGTGTGTCAACGGGCGCCTGCCTGGGTCTATATTTCTAGGCTTGAGCTATGAACATGGCAATTATGTCAGGAATAGCTTGCCTACTGCAACAATTAAGATATGGATCAAACAGGACAATAATTGGAGAACAATCGACCCCCGATGCGCAACTTTGCGGGCGCGGAAACAGAAGCACCTCATCGAGGGGTGTGTCTGAGATAAGACTAAGGAGAATGGTTGCGGGGAGGTGCGGATAGAGAGGGAGGGTGTGAGGATTGACTGTGCGTAACGGAAAGGAAGAAGTTACTTCCAGGTACTGTTTTCAGCGGTATTTTCCTTGCACACTTCCGGTTGGTCATATTTTTAACTTCTTCTTCTGAGTATGCTTGACGGAGAACCCTGAAACAGCGAACTTGTTATCTGGGTGATTTCGAAATCACAGCAAAACGGCGGACATGAAAACAGCGAAGATACTTTGTATGTGAGCCTTCTCGATACCTAAAGTTTATAATCGATATATCATCCGTCTTCAAATTAATTTGTTGGAAACCTTCATTCGCATATTACGACTAATCGAGGTCACACCAGCGTCCAGCATAACTGCAAACTTCTGGAAACGTTTACATGCTCTAGCAACAGAATTATAATGGGCTATAGCCTACATGATTTCACGAAACAAAAATGAATAAAAAGTATCGCAACCTTTTAAAAATGCAATAGGAGACAAGGCGAGTCATGGTGCCTTGATCAACATAAATTTCTGAGTCAGTTGCATTGGACTTTTGCAGTGTCTAATTTCCTAGATTCTGATGGTTTAGGCTATTTTTACATCAGTGGTTGCAACCCAGTAACGTACCTCAAAATTTCTAAATGTGACTGCTTCGCCTTGTCAAGCAAGATTGAAGGCTCCTAATAAAAAAAAGTAGGGATAGTTTGACAATCACCAATGGCGAAATTAATCTCTTTTAATGCTCCTCAAAATTGCAAGAGTTCATCCTCACTGGTCGGACAACTATAGACAATGAGCATCAGAGGAATAAGCACACAATACAATTCTTTGATCATCGGCATTATAATGGTAAACAAATGTATGATCTTAATGGTTTTTAAAAAAAAAAAAAGGTCATTCACATAGAGAAGTCACCAGCGTTCTCAGTGAACAAGTGGAGGTCTCAGAATTCTCACTGATCCAATTTTTCAAGTTCTGTGGAGATCTACCTTGAGCAAAAGTCGGGATCTAGTTTGAATGTCACCAATCATATCAAAAAAATAGCAGTATTTAACAACTTGGTATTAAAAGTTGGTGCTGCTAGCTGGAGTTAAATAACTGCAGTTCATTGTAAGATTCACAATGACATTCCTATGTTCACGAGAATAATATCTTTTAACGTTCCTGGAAATTGCAAGAGTTCGCCTTCACTGGTCGGACAAATAAAAAATGGACATCAAAAGAATCAACACATGGAGTAATATAATTTCTCGATCATCAACATCATAATGGTAGTGCCAAAAATAATATGTGAGTTTAATGGAATGAAAAAGAGGATATTAAGTTTCAAGTTTATTTATGTAGGCGAAAGCCATTCACATACAATATAAAGTCACATCAATGCAAAAAAATTGATTGAAAAGGAAAAAAAAAACATATATGCATAACTGTCACTTACATTTAGTCATTGACATCTCTGTCTCTTTCTCTTTCTCTCTGTCTCACTCTTTCTGTCTCATTCTCCCACTAACATTCTCTCTCCATCTCTCTCTCTCTCTCTCTCTCTCTCTCTCTCTCTCTCTTTCTCTCTCTCTCTCTCTCTTTCACTGTCCGCATCTAATGTTGACAGTTACAACTTCTACAACATCCCATTAGATAAGGCACATCTATGTCACAAAAAGCTAACAACCTTCCCCATCTCCCTGCCAGAAAGTTAACTAACACTTGTGTCACTGAAACTGTTCATACTCGCTTAAAATGTGATATAATCCAATTGCTATGTTTTTGAGTTCTTTATCATTACTTGAATTTAAAAAATTTACGAATCTAGTCATACTAGGTTTTGTTAAGAACCGTTTGGGTAAATACATATATTTCAGTTTTATGTGCTCAAATTTTGTACATCCTACAATGCAATGGTACTCGTCTTCTATCACGTTACAAGTATTACACAGTCTATTATTAAGGTCAAGTTTAGGTATTCCCATGGGTATTCCCTATCTTCCTCTTTCTATCATAAAGTTGTGCGAGCCTAATATTGTATAGAGAAGTCACCAGCGTTCTCAAGTGGACAAGTGGAGATCTCACTGTTCTCATTGATCCTATTGTTCAAGTACTGCGGAAGTCTACCCTGAGCACACACATCAATATTGAGGGTACTCTCGGAGACCCAGTATGGAAAGTACTTGTTAAATACAGATTCAACTTTCTTTCCCCGGTCCCAGATAATTGGCGAGTAGTTGGATTTTGATCAATGGGTTCATCTTTAGACTTAGTCTTAGTGTGAGGAGGTCATTAGGGCAGCTCAGGCGAAATTCAGGCCGAGGAAATTTTCAAGCATTTACCAAGTTCAAGTGCAACTTTTACTAGACCATAGGCTAACACTCATCATTTCACAACACAGCATCACATCAACACAGTACACTGTAAAGCAAATGTTTCTCGCGCACTCGATTTTCATTCATCTACCAATTGATCATTTAGCCGACACCCAGATCGTCGAGAACTTAACAGGGCAAGAGGTGTATTATTTTCCCATGATGAGGGGTAATATGAAGAATGTTCCTTACGTAAAGTCTTCCTGCGCAATCCCGAATATAAATCTGGCGGGTGCTTTAGAACATTTCATTGACATTT